>JBBPTV010000980.1:0-13157 GCA_038094275.1 Tubosaeta brunneosetosa | reverse complement strand
TGCCCCTAGAGAGCCTCCCAGATGTCTTTGATGATGCCACCCACAAAGAACTTGACGCGGCAGTGAACGAGGCAGCCCTAGACTACGGGGTTTCTAGCCCACTCGTTCAACTCCCTTCGCAGCTCATCCTTCTCGGTTGCATCGTTGACCACTCGAAAGGATATCTCAACCCCAGGCATTCCAATTTAAAAGAGAATAAAGCGTTAGTCGGCGAATATGGAGAACTGCGAGATGTGCTTGTGTCCGCTTGGGAACGCAAATCGTACCGCGAGATTCGAAACTTAGGTATGTGTCGACTATCATACCTGATTCTGTCTGATGCTATTTCCCTGCAGCCATTCTGAAGAATCCGTCCGCCATGCAATCAGTGGTGCCCACCGCTTCCGACAAGGAGCCCGAGAGTAAGCACATTATTATCCCTTGCAAGACATCCATCTAACATGTCCGTAGTGGTGTATCTCGGGCTGTCAAAATCGTTTAAAGCCGAGTACCATGGCGCAGCGATCGAAGGCTTCTACGAATACCTGTCAGAAAACGAGGCACTATTCAAGGATGCAACAAATCCTGAGTACTACGCAAAATTCTGCGCGATCGTTCAGAGTTCCGGCACCGGAAAATCAAGGTTGCTAACAGAGGTAATTGTTTGTTGATCCCTGCCCCTTTTGGCCGTTGACTCGAAGAGTGCATAGCTATACAAGAAGGATATCGTGGCAATTTACATGAATTTACGCAAGAAAACAGATGTCAGAAGCTTTCCTGCGCGGGATTCAATCCCTGCAGATATATTAACAAAATTTCCTGACGGCTCACGAGCATACCAGCTCATTTGCTACGCTTTTTTCATTGCTCTCTTTGAAGCCCTCGATGAGCAGCTCCGTGATTCCAAGGAAAATGTTATGGAGTGGGCTCGACAAATGTC
This sequence comes from Tubosaeta brunneosetosa, assembly GCA_038094275.1. Lineage (NCBI taxonomy): Eukaryota > Fungi > Basidiomycota > Agaricomycetes > Boletales > Boletaceae > Tubosaeta > Tubosaeta brunneosetosa. The sequence goes on along the minus strand of JBBPTV010000980.1, from coordinate 12,238 downwards.
CGATGTGGCTCACGTCCCAAAGCACACAACTAGAAGCGACTTCTTCGAAAAAGTATTAGCAAAATATAATAAGGTACGACTGTCCATTTGTATTCAATACCGCGCTCGATGATGTTTACTAGATACATCCTGAGCTCGTTCTCCTTCCCGATAAGGGGTCGATCCCAAAAACCGACTCCACTGCCTCAGAGGTTGACAGGACTACCGAAGCCGTTGCAGGGCTCGCAATTTCAGGTAGGTTTCATTTCTTATCCCAAGAACCACAGTTTACCAGTGTGTAGATACCCCATTCTCATTGCTTTCTTCCGCCTATCACAGCCTTGGCGCTGCAATCGAGAAAATATTCCCAGATGGTGTTGGCATACCCAGAGTAGTGATTGCCATCGACGAAGCACATCCCCTTTCTCCCCCTCCGATAGATTATCCAGGGGGATATCGACCCGCCGATGTGCTATGCAGAATAATCAGCAGGTACTCGCACGCTATCAACATTCCTATCTGGGTCGTGTTTGCTTCAACGACTTCCAAGGTCGCAGACTTTTCGCCACCAAATGAGAAGCGTATGTGCGTCGGGTGTGAAAGTTACTGCATACTGAATCGCTTCTAGACAATTCAGATCGCGTCGCCAAGGGAGGACAACAGCTTTTCCCGCCTTATACTCAGCTAGGATGGGACCAGAGCGCAGCAGCGCCGAAAGATGTTCCCCTCGAACAGATTTCGAGACTTCATCACATTGTCAGCTATGGAAGACCATTGTGAGTTGCGCTCAATCCTTTCCTTGCATAGTTCGGTTTAACGATGCGATGCAGGTGGCGCTCGCTGATGACAGCACTCAAAGTACCCTCCGAGGTGATAAAGACCGCGTCCTCGAAACTGTGCGGGGGCGAGGCTCGGTTCCATGCCGAAAAAATCGATCACGTACTCGCAGTATTAGGTCAACGATTCGCGTTGAGCGTATCGTTCGGTCATCCGGATTCTGTCGGATATTTAGAGACCGGAGTGGCAAGCTATTTGCGGATTTGCCTCGGAACCACGCTGGATCGCCGCTGGAGGTTTACGAACTATCCTTCTGAACCACTCTTGTCTTGTGTCGCGGCGATGAACCTTCACGGAAGTCCGAGTCAGAAAATTCTGAACAAGGCCTTGGAGATCCTTCTGCATTCGGTCAATCGCGGCATGATCGACATGGGCGAACGGGGAGAACTAGCTAGCAGACTCCTGTGGCTCCTCGCCAAGGATTTGTACGTTCGCGCATCGCAGCAGAACACCAAGGACCCGGAGAGTTGGGAGGATGATTTACTGGACTGCAAGATGATTCCTGTCGTGGATTGGCTCGAATTTGTCTTTGGACCGCGAATATGGGACATGGGGAACCAACAGACATCGGCCGCTCGCGAAAAGTTCGAGAATGCGTACCTAAACTTTTCACACTGGGTATGCATGGACGCGAATATCAATGGATCGAGGGAATGTGATGAATTGGAGTGAGTCTTTTGGATACATTTTGTACAGTGTCACATTGGTTCTGACGGTTCACCCTTACAGTTTGGATGATTTGACACAACGTCACTGGCAGAGAACCAGCGCTGTGCAATGCTGCCATCAACAACCTCTCGTAGACAAGGTGATACCCATTTATTTCAAGGGGGAACTCGATACTGCGACGGCGAAACAGCGGATGTCGCAGATCTTCATTCAAGACAAGGCTAGGCGGTCGACAAGCTCGAAGCCTCTGTTGGGACATATCACTCGCAGAAGTGAGCATCTGAGCGGGCCCGGCAAGATTGTCAAACGCCACGACCCGGATGTGCAACCGTACATTGCCATCATGGCCGACCTTGGAAAATCACCATCGTTCTCTGTCACGTTTCCTGAGCGGGGTGTAGATGACCGCTGCATGCGGATCTATGCCGGTGGGGTCGACGCGACAACGTATCCGTTCTTGGACAACTACCCGCAGGTTATGGAGGCTCTTCAGACCCTTGTGCGATTACAGCAGAGGCCTGAAACGAACAAACCTTACACTGAATACTTGGATGCGCAGGTGAAGTTTGGGAGTACGGCGACACCGCGGCACATGCATTGGGAGCAGTGGAAGTTAGTCCCCGACCTGCCGCACGAGCCCGCAGCGTGATCACGATGGATAAGTACTTCAGTAGTGTACAGCTTCCAGTAACGAAAGTTTGGTCCAAATACTTGCTTGTAAATACCCTATGATTTGCATTACCCGTCAACTATCCGTCAAACTTCCCCACTCTCATTCGGGACCCTCTTCGGTGCCTGCGGTCAGTCGTTGCCTCACTCTCAGAGCATATGCAACGAACCCGAAAAGTGGTGGCGGATGCGAAGGTTCGACGCTCAACGGCCTCATTTTTAACCTTTGCACAAGGCCAGCCTTTCAAAGCTTGAACACTGTCGCGGTGCGCGAACCATCTAATAATTCAAGGAGTCTAGTCATTGGGTAGATAATGATAATAATAACGTCTCATCTTCCGACTGAAATGCCTCGCCGGACAAGATATTACACTTCTCGCTTTATGGAGTCCCACCATTCATACGATGACCGCAAATTGGAACACCACCATTCTAGATCAAGATGGGTGAGAACACAAAGAATCTCCACATTGTATCCACTCACTACTTCAGTTGGAGTGCACTGAGGAGCTGGGGCTACGTTAGATACAAAACCGCGTTTCGACAGGCCCGTTAGGATTGGCTGTGGTCCTGCGACAGGGCTAGTGATACCAGCTTGTCTGAGGGCTGAAGGCAACCCATCAAACTCAGTAGCCTGGGAAGTCGTCTCACAAAGAGGCCAGCCAAACACAGGGAAGCACTCACATCGACGAAGCTGGTGCGACCTTGCGCTCGGTAATCTTGGGCCACCAATGTTCCTGGCAGGGCCTCGGTATCTGCAATAAGGATTGCAACCGAAAGAGCAAGGAGAACAGGGAAATGACCGAACATGACTTTGTAGGTGAGTGGGCTGATTCAATGATCTATGGGCATCGATGAGGACCATTTAACAGCGTGCCAAGCGAGGTACGACAGGTCGCGGTCGTAATCGCCGACCAGCCTTTTTGTTCTGACATGGGGCTTAAGCGTGCCTGTCTCAAGTCCGCGTCACGGATATTCCTTGTAATCCGCTGGTGACAGGCACTCTGGACGGAACCGGAGTTCTCGAACGGCCGTCAAAGACTAGCGACGCCGACGGGCTAATGGGTCGTGCGACTGGTTCCCTTGGGAATTACCTTTCGCCCACGAGTTTCATCGTCTTTGGGATACGCTGCGGATGCTGCGGTGCGAAGAGGCGAGACGGCGGCGACTGAGAGTGATCTCCAACCCAAAACGACGGCAGGGCGGGTGCCACAGGGCCGCGAGTTGGCGGGAATTCCACGTGTGGCACTCGGGTCCCATAGCCTAGAGTGGGTTGGGTGCGACGAAGGGCAACGGAGTTGAAGGAGAGTCACGCGGGATTGAATATTGATCAGACAATCGTGAGTAAGGTGGCGGTGCGAGCCACCAGCCGACTCGAAAACTTTGTCATTTGCACTCCAGGTTTCAAGATGGTCGAGGACTGTTACGCCTTACTTTCATAGCCTGGCAAGGACATCAACAAGTATGACTCGTCAGTTGGTTCTCTATTCGTGTGAGTTTGCGTACAGTCATCCCCCGGCATTTGACAACAAAAGTTTCGAAGGACGCCACGACACCAACTTGTTTTGCTAATGGCTTATACTATGTAGGCGATACCCACGTCCTTACTAGTAAGCAAATCCAAGCCGGTTGTGTAAAGTACCGGCGGCACAGGATCACGTTCACACTTTCTAGGTGCCTTGCTCCAGCGGGAGGACTGGCCATGTATCAGGCATGTTGGTATAAAAGGTGTGCAGAGGACTGGTCTCTTGTCTTAACCCAGTATATCCAGAATGCCTGACCCCTCCAGCTTTGTTTTATTTCTCTGATGGTCAACATCTCCCTTTCAATGTAAAGTATGAAGGCAGATTCACAAAGTTGAGCTTATCTTGGCAAGTGGAATTTTACAGTATATTCATCTGCAATCCTAACGAGCTCGGTGACGAAGGTAGTTTCATACGTGGGCAGAAGTCAAGCCGTCAACATCAGTGGCCAACAGGAAAATGATTGAGTCAATCAATGCAGGGCAGTAACGCATATTGGCATGAGCCTCCAACCCCCAAACATGACTGACCGGTGAGTATGGTGGCTTGGAAAGCAAAGACGTACGTTGAATTTAACTCCATGCAGTTACGGACAAAAAGGCCGCAACCATATCACCGATCAAACTTTCGAAATGCGTCTCCTTGGAAATGGCTTTCTCCCGCCGGCATCCACAACTTTAATATCGGTCTCAAGACTGGCTCTTGCCTGCCAAGTCCAGCTCTTACATCATGGCTGATTTTAGCGGCCTGAGAATCATCACCTTTAACGCCTTATCTCATATCCAACGGTTCAATATCGATCAAGATTCTCGATTAACGTGAGTTTGTACAACTTGATGGCGCTCAAGCGATATTATCCCCGTTGATGTGTACCACGTGGTGTTTCAGCGCTGTGATGGCCGTAACACCGCGGGATGTGTCCTTGAGCAAATATACACGGTCGTTTTGAAACGTTGCCGGAGTTTGTATACTTTGTTCTGGTGGGTGATGCCCCATCGTAGATTAAACAATACAGAGGCGTGTGGAAGAACGTTCAGCCCAGGATCTCCAGAACGTCCGATCTCGCCAATGTTACCGAATTTCTGCTGCTTCGCCCTTGATCATTCCGTCGGAGAGCATCACGGAATCCCGGCGCACGTGACCTTATGCAATCCTCGTCCGGGACAACACAATTTATTTTCTGGTGATTACGTCCAACATGATCTAATCATGCAACGAAATTCTGATCGTTTTGGTCGGCAACTGCGATATACATTGGGCCCGAAGAAATTTTGGCGAGTGAGTTCGATTGGAGGCCCACCGTCAGGGACGAGCACTTCATTCTGTCGCTGCAGGATCCATTCACACCCGTACCGACCATGCTGCAGCACTCCCTTATATAACTTGCAAGGAAGTCGGCCATGGATACGTGAAATCACGTATGACCGCATGGCGCAAGCACTTCAAATATAGATGAATTAGGCTGTTGGGGCTTCGACGTTGAGTACCCTACCTCGTGTCTAGTTTTCTTGGTGGGTTGTGTTTTACTAGGGTGGTTGCGATGGGTGCGAGTATCGTCACCTTTAGCTTTCCGAACCTTACATGGCGTGCGTGCATTCCAGCGTGCAGCCAACACTGTCATGTTCCTCCGTGGTTAACATGCTAGCAGACCACCTAGCGTCCAGTCCTTGTCTCATCTGAGCCCCCGCTCCAATTTGTATAATTCATGGTGTGGGACACAACGCATTTGACTTTGTGACCGCGAACCGCTTTCTGTCCGTCCAGAATATTCTGGTCCGTCCCCAGGATCGAACATGATGAATAGGTGAGCAGGCCAGTTTAACGCTCTGTGGGCATTGATCAGGACGATTTAACATTGCGCCAAGTGAGGCACGACAGGTAGTCGGGGCCGATCCGACTTTTTATGCTGACATGGCACAGCATGGCACCTAAGAGCATGTCTCAAGTCTGCCGATGTATGGGTACTCTTTGTGTTCTAGGTTAGTGACAGGAACCTTGAGCGGAACCGGAGTCCTCGGACGGCAGTTAGAGAACTGCCTGGTGATGCCGACGGGTCAATTGGTCATGTGACTAGTGGTCCCTTGGAAATAATTTTTCACTCACAACCTCCATCTTTTGGACTACGCTATGGGTGTGCGGTGTGAAGAGGCAAGACGGCGAGACTCGGAGCGGCCGATGGTGTGTGAACGATCTCCAACCCAGAACAAAGCAGGGCCGAGTACGAACTGAGAGGTGGGTGAAATACCCTGCATGGCACTCTGGTCCCGTATGCTGCAGAAGATGAGGCTTAGATGGTGGGTACAACAAAGGGCGGAACGAGCGAGATGTGCCAACGCGGAATTTGATACTGTAGATACTTCAGTTGTGCAAGAAGTGGTGACAAGCGTGGCGGTGCGAGCTGGCGAGTTTCGTTGCCTGCCGAAGACTTTGTCTCCGACGCCATCCGCGCTCAGAGGCCGAGTTATCAAAGCGAACCCAGGTTCTAATTTGGTACTTATGTCAACAACAGAGTTGCACACAGCTCAGACTCAGATCTAAACAGTGATGTTACGTATTTGCAATCGCGGGCGGGGAGTTCTGAAGAACTCACTACTTGGTTCTCGGTTCATGTGGGCTAATGGCTTTGGCGATACCATCCTGTGGAATTATACCAAGTGATCCAAAGATATCCTGCGACACTTCTCAAGCAAATACAAGCCGCACAGGATGGCATGCCACACTCTCCAGGCGTGCATAGCGGGAGGACCGGGCCGTACATCAGGCAATGATGTTGGTAATGGTATAAAGGATGTGTGGAAGACCGTTTTCTCGTCCCAACCCAGTATATCCAGAATGTCTGGCCTCTCTAATTTTGTTTTATTCCTCCGACGATTCAACATCGCTTTGGGTTAGTTCCCTGTACATCTTTTATACCTTTGGACACGATGATGATCGACCATCAGTTGCAAGCTTTACCGCCTTGCTTTATGATTATTGTGTGTCTGGATTTCACCTGCCATATCGTCCCATGATGGATGTTTTGTTGATTGTCTTAGTGCTCATGCTCGGGAAGGAGGTAAGATGCGGCAATCTCTCCGAGGGATGCTTGCAGAGTACTAAGGCGAAGTTACAAGGTTGACCTTATTTGGGCAAGTAGTGTTTTGCATCGTCTTGCTCTTTGACAGATGTAGAAAAGGCCAGGAAATGGAATTGTGTCACGCTCCTCTACCTGATTGTGCGATACATGAGTTTTCTCCTGATAATGTATGTTCGCAACATTACTAGTCACTTGGTCAGCTGTGTTGACTATATTTTCAGCGCAATGTACTTTTGTAAGAAACCTAGATGCTATATAACTTGGTAAACGCACTGAACAGTCCTAGATTTGGGCAACGTGACATGGTCTGCTAGTGTGAGTAGTGTTGCAAGTTCGCTTATTTCCAAACCTAATGAGGTCAACCCGCAGGAGTGAGTAGCCTTGCGTGTATCCGAGAAATATCAATCAAGCTAACATGCCCTGCCCTTTTCTAGATGTGCGTAATATTAACTTTTCTTGTCGTCTGGCACAACCGACAGTCAGCATCTGTCTACCAGGTTTTGCATGGTTCCAACTGTATATGTGGCTTCCATACATATATCAGATTGCAATAGACAGTATGTCGTTGGATATTTTGCACTCATTTTTTGCTGGTTCTGATGACGAACTTCTAGTAATCATGCTGAAACGGGTACATGCTCTAAGAATGGCTCATAGCTGTTTCTCCACAGGAATATACCGTCTTTTGTGCTCGAGATGGGTCCTTGTTGTTATGGTGGTCATTTTCATCATAAAATATGCCGTGTGCATTGGCATCCTCCTGCTGGATGTTGGCCCTGGCAGTGGCCTTGGCGGTAAGTCTTTTACCTTCAATGTCCAGCTGTGGACGCTCATCAAAGCTGTCCAGCCATTGATTACCAGGCTTTGAATGTGCATGCATGTCTCGCCTCCCATCTCGGGAGCCTGCCTGACTTGGCGACAACTCCGCAGTATTTCCCTACGCTCATTACTGAGGTTCTGCTATTTGCTCTTGCGGTTGGTTACGCCATCAAAGGTGTTCAAGGATCTTGGCGTTTTCTGGGACTCAAAATATGGCAGTTGAATGATCTCACACGAATATTCGTCCGGGACAGCACAATCTATTTTCTGATGTATGCCCGGCAAGCAGATCCGATCATTTAATGGACCTGATTCGTGTTGTCCAGTGTTGCGCTGGTGACCACCTTGTACATTGCAGCCTCAAGAACCTCAGAAAATGTGAGTCGAGGTCTAATCGCTAACCAATGTACACCTCAATTGTCCATTACAGGATCAATTTCTGCCGGTTTCGGTCGGGTTGCGGATTTTCCTTCCGTACTGGTTTGCTCCCCGATTGATCCTCAATATGAAGGAATACGACAATAGGGTCCATTTGAGCGGACTGGGACAAGTCAGCAACATACGGTTTGCAAGGGGCTCGGATACGAATACATGAAGAAAAACCCCAAGCTGGAAGGCTGAGGTATGCTAGGTCAGTTAAGAACTCGGATTCGTGTCAAGGATCATTTTCTATCGCAGAGCTCTGCGGTTTTAAAAGCGGACGGGTTGAACTGTTGGGAGTCATCAGTGTTTAGACTTTGGATTTATTAATTTATATATTGGTTCGGTAAAAATGGTGTTACTTCGTGACCGGTTATAGTGAAAGCAAACGAAGGTGGTATGAATACTAGTACGCAAACCAAGTACTCAGTGATCGCTCAAACAGATGTTGCATGGTAGCGAGCGCCTATTGCCCAACGCCTTCAAGGATTTTATTCGTAGGGACCTGGAGGTCAAGGATGAAGTGTGATCGTCGGTGAAGGTGATAGACGTCTTGCCAATCTCTTCCACCCAGTTGAGTCGAAATTACACCATGCTCGCACGAATACCCCAACGCAAGCTCCAACCGTAATGCTCCGACAATGGGTCAACCTTTTACATTCGTTTATTGATCATTTTGTTTTTTCATGTGTTTTGAGCTTTTTCTCAGATTCAATCGGGTATTTCGATTGGTTCCTCACACAGCTCCATAGCTAGTAGTCCTCGAACTAGTAACCTCTCAGATAGGTTGGCAAGGGTCAGATTCAGAGCGCTCAATTAGCTCCTGAGAGAGGGTGAAGCACAGCGTACCATGAGCGAACCCTCATTTGAAAAGTAAGATCAGTGAAGGTGTCGAATTGATTTGACACATTTGGATAGCCACACCGGGTTTGAGGATCGTATCCGCCTTGCCGCAGACGACTTTCGCGTTGGGCGGATCATGGCCAGAGATATCCCATGGCGTCAGGCTCATGTGTGATCGTCAAAGTCCTCATCGTCCATCGACGAGTCTTCCGACCAAGACTACTGAGATCGTGCATTATGAAGTACGAAAGCGTGTTTGAGCGGGCCCTCTGGTGTAGATGCCCGACTTGGCTATGCGGTGCCGACGTGGACGAGGTCGTGCATGTGCATGGGCCACTCGATTATACCGACCTGGAGGCGCTTGCCACAGGTGTCCGTGGGAGTGACCGTCGTCCTCGTTTCTGGGACGCACGTAGTACGTCGTATCAAAGGAGTAGATGGGGAGCAGGCTGCGTAGGTTGGGGTCGCCGGCGAGGACAAAGTCTGTGTGTTGGGGGTCCCTTTTAGTCGTGAGGTGGCGAAAGGCATCAAAGGCATCCGTCCTGCAGGACGACACCCACATCCCCAATTCCAAGACTGTCACGTCGGTAAGCGAGGAATTCATGACTCGGTTCGGGTGTCCACAGCGGCCCATAACCACGAGGGGACAATAGATGGAACGCTGCGAAGGGCGAGGCTTTCAAAGCAAAGCTTGGGAACGTTTGGGACGCCTATGGTGCTTATATACGTCGCAGCCTGAACTCTAACGCGCACGATTGCAAGTTTGATACTTTCGGGCATACCGATTGCCAGTATTATACCGATTGGCAACTCTCGACGGAAGTAAGAGCCCGGCGATGGAGGAAGCACAGTTTACCTATGTTTGGTATGTGGCAGGGTGGACCACAAAGCACCGCAGGAAATCGAGTCAGAAAAGCGACGAACAATGGGTGCAAGAACGTACTTAAGGAGGGAGGTCTTTTAGATGTTCCCTCACCTTTCTTTCCCCCTGACCACCACATATTATGGCACGCACCAAGGTCAGTTCCGATGCTGTTTCCCCTGTTCGTCGATGCCCCTGTCGATATGATGAGGCAGTCGTGTCCCACGCTTCTAAACTAGCAACGCCACCATCTTCAGAGGCTAACCGTTTCTCGATGTTTTTAGCAAACTGCTCGCAAGACAACCGGTGGAAAGGCGCCGCGCAAGCAGCTCGCCGCCAAGCAACTTGCCACTATGCAAATCGCCGTCAAGAAGGCCTCCAAGATTGGTTCTGTATGTCCACCGCGTTCGGAGCCCACCATCCACTCACGCGACTTCATCAGGCTGGGGGCGTCAAAAAGCCTCACAGATTCCGTCCCGGTACCGTCGCCCTCCGTGAAATAAGGCGGTATCAAAAGTCTACCGAACTGCTCATCCGCAAGCTGCCGTTCCAAAGATTGGTTCGCGAGATCGCCCAGGATTTCAAGGTTTGTGTCGCCTTTTCTTCTTCGTTGACCTTTCCTGACGTGGTCGTCGTCGTCCAGACCGATCTCCGCTTCCAGTCCTCGGCTGTCTTGGCACTCCAAGAGGCCAGCGAAGGTGAGTCATGCCTTTTGAGCTCATCAGATGATGACTGACATTTCATCCAGCGTATCTCGTCTCGCTCTTCGAGGACACCAACCTGGCCGCCATCCATGCCAAGAGGGTCACTATGTAGGCCGTGCCCACTCCTTTTTTGTTCTCGTGCTCATACACCTCTAGTCAACCAAAGGATATTGCCCTCGCTCGCCGCCTCCGTGGCGAGCGTGTCTGATAGTGGGCTCTACATTTGTGTTAATACTTGAAGATAGGATGTACGTAGTAATATCAGGGCAATCAAGACAAAAGGTATAATAATACAACAACGCCGATCACACTGAATAAAGTGAGGAATAAACTGGTATGACGCGAATCAGATCCACCAAGAAATACATCCCAACCCTAAATGTCTTCCTCATCATCGTTCTCCTCAGACGCCGTGCGCACGGATGCTGATCGGGGCGAGGGCTGGCCGCTGCTGGCGTGCCGGCTCCGACTGCGGTGACGCGGCGGGTTCTCTAGACGTCGCTGCTGCTCGCGCAGCTCTTCTGCCGTCAACGGATAGCTCGGCAAACACTTGAGCTCAAACGTGGAGGGCAACACGTCCCCGCAGTGCTCCTTCACGAACGTATCGTTCAAGACGAGCCCTCCGAAGCGCGACGAAGAGCCAAGCCAGTCCAGCCGCTTGAGTCCCTCCCCCAGACGCCCGCCGGGCGCGTTCGAGTCCGTGGACCGGTTGAACTTGTAGCTTTCCCAGATCTGCCGCTTCCGCCCCTGCCCCAGGTGTTCGTATTCCTTCTTCGCCACGTCCCCGTACATGTACGCAGATACGGCGTCTAGCACCTCCCCACACGTCACGCCCACCTTGGGGTTGTGCGCACGGGCATGGATCATCCATGGGAAGGCACGGCAGATAATGCGGACGTGCGTCAGCCGCGGGTGCGTCGCCGGCGCGTTGCGCCCTCTGACCCAGGACCGCCGGGACTCGGTTGTCCGATAACAGTTGCTCGTGTGGAAGAGCATGTTCCATCGGAGATAGTCGTCCTGCGTGTCGGACGGCGGCGCAAGAAGCGGGTTGAGTTTGATGGTAGCTCCAACGATTTTGGCCAAGAAGGGCTCCAAGACGGGCCCATCTGCACAGTGAACATCATGCATGAGTCACGATCAACGGTAGAACCCCGGGAACGTGCGTACAGTGCGGTCCTTCGGCAAAGGCGTCCACGCGATCGGCATTGCTCACCCAGCGGAAGGCGGCTTCAGCTGGATTCCCAGGAATTTTGATAGGTGGTGGTTGTTGTGTTGGATGCTGCCAGGGAGTATATGCTCCAGCATACGCTGGGTGTGGTGACATTCCCGGTGGCATGGGCCATGCCGCCGCTGCAGGCGTGTAATGACCCATCTGGGGCGGTGCCATCGGAGGCCACATAGCACCAGGGAGAGGTTGATTGAAAGCATTGTACCCAGTGGGCGGCGGCGGCGGAGCACCCCAATGGGGCGGGGGCATCGCGTTCGGGGGCGGGATCGGGGGAGGTGGCCCCCAAGGTGTACTTTGCAAAGACGTGGGGTAGCCTGTAAAGTCTGCAGAAAGATGCATTCCAGGCGGCCCTTGCGCGGCACTATATGGTGTTTGTACCATGCCGGGGGAGATAGGGAGGGCGGACGGTGCAGGGTAGTATGAGCCAGGGGGGTCAGGACGTAGTTGACTAGCAGGTGTGCTGTGTACGCTGGGCATTGGTGGGATGAACGGGGTCGTGTTATAGGGTGATGAAGGATAAAATGGATAGTTAGCGGGGGATCGCGCTTGCTGAGCCCAGGAAGGGGCGTCCCTATGATCAGGCGTGGGGATGGGAGGTGGCTGAACCAC
>JBBPTV010000979.1:0-13161 GCA_038094275.1 Tubosaeta brunneosetosa | reverse complement strand
GCACGCCACCCCATCACCACCAGATGACGACCAGGGCAGTAGCCCAATGACGCCCAAACCATGACAAGAGCAAGAGGGGGTGCCCACAACACGACCGTCATACGACGACGAGGCAGGCGAGGGCTGCACAATGGCGCACCACTATCACGCAATGACGACAACGAGAACGGCGATGGATATGGTGCCGACGCGTGCCACCACCCCCATACGACGATGGTGCAGGCGAGGGCTGTGCAACGGCACCACGATGACTGGAGTGGCAGCGACAGCGGGCCACTACCACCACCATACGACCATGAGGCAGCGGGACCGACGATGGTGACAGTGCCAGGCACATGCCACCATCACCATACCATGGTGTGGGCAGGGGCTGTGCAACGGTGCACCACCACCATGCGACGACGATGGCAATTCGATGATGGAGGCGGGCGACACTGCGCAATGGCACACCCCACACGAGCGCCGCGACAGCGTGCCTGTCACCACTACCTCGACGACGATGGAGTGGCACAATGGCATGCGCACCACCCACCGGCGTGACGATGACGAGGAGAGGCAGCCTACCCACTACCACCATACGACAACGGCACAACGGCCTCCCCAGTGTCCCCACCACAGCCGTCACACGACAAGACAGGCAAGGGCCGCGCAACGGCATGCCATCACCATGCTACGACGACGAGAACAGCGAGCTCGCATGTGACCACCACTGCGGCATCGATGAAAATCAACGGTGCGCCATCACCGGCATGCGACAACGACAGGCGACAGTGACCAGCATGGCTCACCACCGCGATATGATGGGAATGGCCCTGCAACAATGAAGGGGGCGAGATGGCAGTACACCATGCGCACGACGACGAGGGCTGTGCGACCAGCGCACCATCACCCCACACACGATGGTGACGGCAGTGTATCAGTGACCTCGCCCCACAAGAATGACGGCGCAAGTGAAGGCTACGTGGCAGCGCGCCATCACCGACGCACCAACAGTGGTGAAGGCAAGGGGCGACAATGACGACGACGATGACGTGGGGGAGGGCTGTGCGATGGCAAAGCGCAACATGTCCACCACAACCACATGATGACCACGACGATAACGACCATGAGGGCCGCACAACGGTCCCCCCCACCCTCTCAACAACGACGAAGCTTGCGAGGGATGCATGACAGCATGCCACCACCAGCATGAAGATGCAACGGCCTGCCCCCCTCCATCCCCACGACGACACTGCAGGCGAGGCCTACACCACAGCATGCCATCGCCAACACAACGACGACGGTGGCGGAGGCAAGGGGGCGCAACGTGCCCCATTTCACCCCGATGACGACGACGATGACGACGACGACATGGGCGAGGGTGCGGGTGTGGGTGCGGGTGTGACAGGTATGGGTAGTAGGTGGTAGCAATGCACTGCAGTATAGTGCTACATTGTTCTATGTAGCGCGCAATTCAACAGCTGTCTACCATAGTACGGAGTGAATTGAAGTCGCTACTGTAGTACTACCTTGAATCTTAAGATCTACATAGTACAATAAAGTGGGGGGAAGTCTACAGGGTCTACAGGTACTATATGTACTATATAGTGCTAAAATGACACTTGAATTTTTACAGATGCTTTGTCCTAACATCCGGCTCCCAAATACCCCTCGGAGTGATTCAAGTTCTTTCCCTTGTGATTCCTATGTGGTCACCCCCATTTGACTCTGCAGAGCAACCATGTTACTTTGACCTTCAGTGCCTAGCTCTAGCAGTCGCTCGATCTCTGTCCACTAGCAGAGCCAGCTTTCACTGCCGATCAGTCAGCCCGGCTCTCCGGACCGCCCCGAAATTGACGTCGGAACCCCCCGGAAGTGATGACGCATCATCCGCAAAGCCCCGCGCTGTCAACCATATAACTAGTCTTGTCAGCATCACCCCTCCTCACAATGAAAGTCGGCGTGAGCAACGAAGAATGGCACCTCCTCGACACCGCCGTCTTGCGCGGCGCCCTCGAAGGCGCAGTAGCTAGCACACTCGTCGCCCTCCCCGCCTCGTACCTCCTCTACCGCCGCTCCGCCTGGTACCGCAGCCTCCCGCTCTCTCTGCGCGTCGCCGGGATCGTCATGCTCGTTGCCCCCGCCACCTCTATCCAAGCTGAGCGGCGCTCCCTCCAATTCGACCGCCTCCAATGGTCCGACGCGGGCAAACTTGAGCTCGATCGTGCGCAGAGAGAGGAACAAGAACGATTTGATGCGCTCTCGGGTACGGACAAGGCGCTCGATTGGGCAAGGCGCCATCAGTACTCGATTATCCTCGGGAGTTGGGCAGTGGGGATGGCTGCGGCCGGTGCGGTCGTTGCCAAGGACAAGTGCGCGTCCTCCTTGTCTCTTTCATGATGGGCGCTCACACGTCGCAGGTACTTGACGCTACCCCAAAAGGTGAGGTAGTTGGGATGGTGTCGGACGTTGCGCTGACACTTTGTAGGCCGTGCAAGCACGAATGTGGGCACAGGGCCTGACGATCGGGGTGCTCCTCGTAGCAGGGGCGCTGACTCACAAGAATAGGCAAGAGGCCGCCGCCACGGGCATGCGACGGGTAAGCGCAGTTTGTCTATCCTGGACTGAGCTAACCGTGTGCATAGTCCGCTGTAGATCACTCGTGGCAAACCTTTGTACGTGACCCCTCCCCGCGTCTTTACATGACTAACAACACAATGGCAGCTGGACGAACAACAACACGAGGGAGAGAGTCGAAAGGTATCGCTCGACGTGGCGCGCGTGTAATGTGAGATTTGTTTCGCTGGTACAATGACGATGCTAGATCATACCATCCATTTTAATCCATTTTAATGCGACACTATAGAGACAGTGGAGGCAAAATACATGGCCACCATTATCGCTGCCTTGCTCGACATCGTATTGCGGCGTAGCGCCACCCGGCATGATACAATGACCATTCACCTGGGCAATGGCAATGCTCGGTTGTTTCATTTTTGGCCTGTGCGACATACATAAG
This sequence comes from Tubosaeta brunneosetosa, assembly GCA_038094275.1. Classification (NCBI taxonomy): domain Eukaryota; kingdom Fungi; phylum Basidiomycota; class Agaricomycetes; order Boletales; family Boletaceae; genus Tubosaeta; species Tubosaeta brunneosetosa. Next base: position 10,163 of record JBBPTV010000979.1, on the reverse strand, counting down.
CCGACGACTAACCGGCGGGACTAAGACCTCACCATCCGCCCCTAGTTTGGTATTCCACTTACAACTCTGCATATCGGTGGTGTAGTCACACTCGTCGTGCCGGTGGCCCCGCGTTCGATGTTCGATCGAGCTCGGCGAGAGATGTTGGCGCCGAGCATCAACCGAGCATGGTACGATTAGTGCTTGTAGGTCTGACAACTGAGTACAAACCTTCCGCCTGTACGGAAAGAGTGCGCCTTTTTGCGAACTGTAAATTTGCTATTGGGTACAACTCTGCAGATAAAGTAGATTTCGAAGGTGTAATAACGTATAGCGTAGTACATACTTCCCCATTTTTCTACGACATTGTAACGGCCATGATATGTATATATTTTAATTCGCAACCCGATCGATGTGGAAAGCGCGACGAAGCGAAAGAGCCTAGATTGTACGAACCCATCAGTAGTACGTGGATATATCACTCACCACCGTGTCCTTTTCCTGATAGGCTAATGGTGATGTGTCTAACTTATCCAATAATTCATTGACCTTTATCATACATTAGGCATACTCACAGAACTACATTATTACCATTACTTATTCCCTCATGCTTCAGGTTAGATTTGCATTGTAGATTCATAAAAATGAGAGTCCTTGGACTGCGCTGCGGGTGCGCGGTGAGGAGAGGCAGGAAAAGTGGCTAAGTGAGTGGACGGGATGGGCGCGGAGCGCTTTCCGACCCCGAACGGCAGGAGGGCTGAGCGTGAGCTGCGAGTAGGAACACACTCGGGCCCCATAAGCTGACGTGCTCGGGATCCCAGGGAGAGATGGCTGCGAGACGCCGAAAACGTAGTTTGAGGCCTAGGAGTGGTGGATGGGGATGGGGGCGATGAAGAGCGGCGAAGACCGAGCCAGGCATGACGAGCATGGCGCGCGCGAGACAACATAGGCGCCGGTGAACGCCGCTTCGCCTGGGCTTGTCCGAAGATGTCCTATGGCTGTGCTCGTTCCTTGCGCGCTTGTGTCACACGTCACATAGAAACACAGGAATACTTAGGCGCCTACAAGCGCCGGCGTCTAGTCCAATGAGCACCGCGCGTCTAGTCACTTGTTGTGCGCGGGTTGTAGACCACTCGTCACATCATGTGATGGCCTTGCTAGTTTTCCATCCTTCCTTGTGTTGAAACCACCATCGGTCTCGTGCATGAATTTTCGTTGTTCGTGCTCAATCCCGCTCTCGGGTGCACTCGGGCGCTTCCTTGGGCCTGCGTTACATCGGGGGGGGGTGGGAGGGGCAGCAACAGATAGAGCTCTCGTTCGGCGGCAATTCGTACGAACCTCCGTTGTGCACCATTGCATGCACTTGCACTCACCGTCACCGTATCATGGTGCGATTCTTATCGTCCTGCATATAGCACACTGTCCTATGTGCTAGTATCTTGAATTACCGAGTGGGTGATACATTGCATAACATCGAGTGGTCGAGTTTGCTCAATCCCTTCCTGCACAGAATCCGATGACCATAGCTAGGTTTTGACACTAGGATTTGAGCAAGTCATGGTTGTCTCTGGGTTACCAGCTACGTGAGGGATCTGTGTGTACCAAAGGATGAGACTCAGCTGACATATCGAGGAGGTTCTCTGTGTCACCAATGGCCTACTCGATCCAGTCCAGTTCACTGATTCGTCGTCAGCAGGCTGCATGGGTTACACGAGGCAGGCCGAATCCTGGGAATCCCGTCCTCTGCACACCACATTGTTCACCATCTCCACTAATATTTAGAAATCACTCTGTTCTTGACAATGGGCATGTATTTTGGTTTTTTCGGTCGATTCGCAATGGTATTGTAGCCCCTTTCCTCCGCGCTGTTACCCGAGCTCATGGCACTTTCGTTGTAACGCAGCTTCAACGGCATTCACGCCAAGCGACGTCCACTTCAAGTGTTGAACCGCAGCCCCTTGGGAGCCATTTCAACCTTCCTAGGACCATTTCCCGTTCTTCCGCAAAGTTCGCCGATGAGAGCACTCTCGCCAATGGCGAAGATAGTCCTGATGGCGGTAACATTCCCACGAGTTCGCTCTCGACGAGAGCTCATTTGTGCTTTGCCCAGAGCAAATGTCAGTCTCGATGCGGTCTCAAACCACCAACATTGTTGTTTTTGGTGAAACCGGTTCCGGGAAAAGTTCTGTCATTAATCTCATCGCTCGACATGAGATCGCAGAAGCCTTGTGGGACGCCAACGGTTCCACGATGCAGCACAAGTGCTACAATTTCTCCCTCGAGAACACAAACCTCGCCGTATTCAATACCATCGGCCTCGAGGAGCCCCAGATGGGAGACGACCAGTACCTAGGAGCCATCGAGAATGTACACGCCCTCATAAACGAGCTCTCCACTACTGGTGGTGTCCACCTCTTGTTGTTTTGCGTTCGCAGAGGCAGATTCACGGGGACGATGCTCAACAACTACCTACTATTCTGGGAATCCCTATGCGACAGAAGGGTACCCATGGCGCTCGTCTTCACTGGCTTCGAGAGGAACGAGGAAACGGAGGACTGGTGGCGGAAAAACAAGGACTATATAGAGTCCTACGGGATCAAGAGCGATGGCCATGCTTGCGTTACAGCAGTCAGGGATGAGGCTTCTGGGGAAGAGTATTGGCAGTCGCAAGAGACGCTACGCGAGCTGCTGAAAACTTTCGTTCACAAAGGTGCTCCTTTTTCACTGGAATCACGTTTTTGGCTCGCAAGGATCGCGGGACAAATGAAGAACTTTGTCCGAAAGTGTCCGGCAAAGAAGGACATCCTGAAGGCGTTGACGAATCGTTGTCAGCTGGATGCGGTTACTGCAAAGCTGATCGTGGATATGATTGAGAAAGGCGATGCGGGCCCACAGAGGGAGAATGACGATGATGCCTCACCGAGCAAGCACGCCGACTCAAACGTCGTGTCTGGTGTTGTCGCAAATGGGGGAACGAATATGGTGGACGGTGTCCCACTCCATGGGCCCAGAAATGCCAAGGCTTCACCTGGTATCGTCCGGAGTAGCGGGAAAGAAGTAATGGAGAAGAGCGCGGCAGCCCTACTTCAGGAGCGTAACATCGAGGCTGCGTCTGTTGTTGTTCTGGGTAAGGGAGATGGCGCTAGAGAGAGGAATGTGGCAGAAGTTCCCCCGCTTCAAAAGCTTGGTATCGTCGAGACCTCACCTGGTAGTATTCCGAATGGGAGAAGAGAGATCGCAATGAAGACCGTAGCGTCAGGATCTGTCCCGTTGCTGCCCAACAACTTCAAGGCAGTGCCACCTGACTTCGGCAAGGAGAGGAAGAAAACCAGGAGAACCTCCGACTCAAGCGCTCGCTTTTAGTATGCTTTAGGTCTGACTCCGTTCCCGACTTGTGAGTAGTTCCGTATCTGACTTAATTATTCACGCTGCGATAATTATATGGCTCCATTTGGTTGATGGTATACGCGTGTTTCCGTGCTGTGACTGACACACTCGAGGCTGAAGAGCCATACTCAGGTAGAAAGATAGATACACTCGGGGGCACGTACAGGGCGCTCAAGTGCGCGATCACCCGTGGGGTGGGGTGAGGTGCCCTGGTCGGTGTTTATGCCCCGCCCGGATCACAGATTCACAATTGACCGTGACGCGAGACGCGCTGCGTTGGTGTCATCCATGCATCCGCGCGGACCTGAACAGAAGTGCAACGTGGCTGGACGAGAAACGGATCGCATCGCTCGGCGTCGCATACCCACCTAGATCCTATCACCATGTTCAGTGGCACCCTAGATAATGAATGCGCGCCGCCCAGAACTTCAGCATTGTTCCCACCCATGTGCAGAACCGCAGCGCTGAACGCCGTGACTACCAGAGCGCGTGGGCTGCATACCCACCATGGCCTGCAATCGTGCAGATGGTGTATGTTTCTGTCAGCATAATGTGGACCCGATAATAGCATGATTTCCCCGCCTCTTGCAGTACATTGCAGAACGGCCATGTTTTGTGACAGAGGCACCGGCAGGTCGTAGACTACAGAATCCACGATGATTCACAAGAGAGTCAGCACCATTCGCAGGATCAATCGATCATGGGCCATTGCAACCCGATCGAGCATCCAGACCGCTCGCACTGCGAGGGAGCCGGTCCGAGCGGTATTGATGCATGATGATAATCTGGCCTGTTCGGCTGTTTCCACCCTTGTGTCACATGCCGATGACTAGCCGATGTGGGCTACTGGCACCTCGCTATCCGACCCTCAGCTTCCGCCCCTAGTCTCATAGACGGGGTGTCACCTGAACATTCCACTGCGCGTCGGCGATGTAATCATGCTCGTCGTACCGGTGACCTCGCGTTTGATCGAGCTCAGAGAAAGAAGTGGGCGCCGGGCCCCCATGGTAAGCTCGGTGCTGACATTCTGTTGGCCTGACAAACTTTCGCACGTATGAAAAGAGTATGCTCTCTTACGGACGTAAATTTGCCGTGTACAACTATGGGGAAAAAGTAGATTTCGAGGACATAATGTCGTACAGTAGCGTAGTCCATTTTTCTACGATGCTGCGTATGTGCCAGTCTGAGTAGTAAATGTGATAGCATGTAAAGTCGAACAAAAAGATAACCAAGGTCGAGGGGCAACGTTACAAGCCAACAAATCCTTTCGCCGTACTCATCTCCCCCGTGAGGCATCGCCATGCGTCCGGTTCTCCGCGTGGCCACCTTCCTCATTATTCACCCATGAGCCCATATCTCCTTTCTCCATCATATCCGCGATCCGTTTCGAGGTGTCGGCGTCCAGTTTACAACGTTGTGTCAACAACTTCATAATTTCCTTCTTCTCCAAGCTCTTCGTCGTGCAGACCAAACGCTTCACCTGCCTTGCGAACCTTGCGAACCAATAATGTGTTTCTAGCGAAAATGCGTCGCCTTTACGAGCGCACGTTGTCAGCAACTTGCGTATCGTCTTTTGCGAAGCCAAAAACGCGTCTGCTCCGGAAGCGTCATCCTCGACGGCTGTAATACAAGCATGGCCGTCGCTGTTGATCCCGTAGGACGCCATATAATCCTCGTTTCTCATCCACCAGTCCTCCGTTTGCGCATCCCTCTCGAAGCCGGTGAAAACGAATGCTATGGGCACCTTCGTGTCGCATAGGGACTCCCAGAACAATAGGTAGTTGTTGAGTATAGTCCCCGTCAATCTTCCCCTGCGAATGCAGAACAACAAAAGGTGGACGCCGCCTGCAGTGGCAAGCTGGTTGACGAGGTCATATGCGTTTCCGAGAGTTTCAAGGTACTCGTCGTCTCCCATCTGGGGCTCTGCGAGGCCAATGGTATCAAAAATGGCGAGTTGAGTGTCGTCAAAGGAGACGGCGTAGCGTGTGTGCTGCAGCGTAGAGCCACCAACGTCCAACGGGACCTGTGCGATCTCTTCTCCAGCAAGGAGACGAACGACAGCGCCCTTTCCGGCACCTGTTTCACCGAAAAGGACGACATTAATGGTCTGGGGAGACCGTATTGGGGTGGATGGGCAGACAGACAACGTTTGACCTGAGCACAGCACAGATGAGCGCAAGGCAAAAAGACGATTGGTGGGGACATTACCGTCACCAAGACCATCTCCAATGATGGAATGGCTCTCTGCAATAAGCAAACGGGAAATCGTGTGAGGATTGTTACACCTTCCAAGGGATCCATTACCTGTCATTGGCATTCCTCTATGGAAATGTCGTTTGAGCTTAGAATGAAGGTGCCAAGATTCCGAACGTCAACTTGGGTAACAAAGTGAGGGAAAGAGGTCATACCACTGAGAACGGGTTGGGAAATCTAAAACTTGTGCGCATTGTCAAGAACAGTGAGCAGGCCTCGGCTTGCAAGGCCGGAAGTCGGATAAGGATTCCCAGGTCCGTGCGCATAACTGCTAGAATGGCAACATTGGGTGGGACACTAATTGTGCAAAAGCCCATGGACACTCGTGATGTGCCCTTCGGATCTTCATGAATCAACACTTCAAACCTGGCCATATTCAACGCAAGGAAAAATTGGGTGATTCGACTACTGGATGTTGTGGATATCACTCACTCAGTAGTTAAAAGGATCTAGCGCTTAGGCTGGAGGCGGGAACGGAGTGGAGGGCATGCGTAGAGTGGTAAGCTCTGGAGGAGGACAGTCATGCCACCAGATGGTGACGGTGAATACGAATACAAACATCCGCAACGGCGGCTGGTTGCTAGAGGGATGCACACCTGTCCATGAACATCGCCTTTTGCCTATGCAACTCAGCCCAGGAGGTGACTAGGGGCTCTGAGAATGAATGTGAGCAAGGGGGAGTCGGAGGGATGAACTCTCTTGCCTCTGAAAGGTAATGGAGGGAGTAGAGAGCGCAGAGCAGTCGGGAGCTGAACCAAGGCGGAATTCATACATACTCCATTATCGTTGCTTTCGTTTCGTGACTACGGCAGGGAAGAAAATGGTGCGAGACTGGTATGTGATAGTCTGGTATGCAACGAGCAACAAAGCTGCGGTATACGGGTGGGAACAGGCACACCGCCTTTAGTCACGATCTGGGGCTGGGACAGACCTTTCCCGCAGCCAGTATCGGTTGAATCAGTGAGATATGACAGCGGGGGTCCAGCAAGGGGACACGCAAAAATGATCATTCTTGAGTCCTCTCGGGTGAGGAGAGGGGAGAAAAAATTAGAATGAGTGACAAGGCAGCCTTGGGGGGAGAGGGTTGGTGGCGCACATACGCACGGTGTTGATTGAAGGGAGGCTGAAGTGCCCAAAGCGGCACGTGCCGGCGACCTCCGATCCAATTACCTGTAAATTGAAGGCATGCGGCGTGAACTTTGCTCTAATGCCGGGTTGTCGCATGCCCACGCAGTTGATCCCCGATTTAATGACTTAAGACTATGTAAATTGAAGGCATGCGGCGTGAACGCCTGACTATCGAATCTCGGTATAAGTTTTGGTCGCCGGGGTTGGCAACCTGTGCACTGCTGGTAGGTTGCGCGCTTGTATGGAGCGCACGACCGTCCGGCTTTCTATGCGCTCCCGATGATCCGCAGTTGGGCTGTAATAGGCATAGAGTCGGAAGCGCCGCGCCCTCGCCTTGCCTGCGTCTAGTGTGACCATCGTACGTTGGACTGGAGGATGTCCACCAATGAATGTCGGATTGTGTTCCGGTCGCCATGCGGGCTGGAGCAGGGCGCATCGCAGCTGGATGGCCGAGGAGAATCGCAAACCATCGGTCCGCGCAGCACGCGCGTAATGCAGATTTGTTCCACTGAATCGGCGTGTCATTGCTATAGACAATGAATGGGCACCAGCTAAACGTCTTCTCGAACTCTCGCATTCATCGTCTCTTCTGTACGATACAACGCGTGAGTTACAAACTCCTGTCGTATCCAATCTTGCGGGTGGTGTGTATTTCCGGGGTGTAATGTGGGCTAACGCACGTTGCAGAACGCTATGCTTCTGCAACTTTTGTGATGCAAATTGCCACCGACAGTAGGGTCAATCGATCATAGGCCAAGAAACAGCGATGATTGCAACCCGATTGAGCATCCAGACTGCTCGCACTGCGAGGGAGCCAGTCCAAGCGGTATCGATGCATGATGACTGGCCTATAATAACAACACAATATCATGAAAATCGACGTTACACGGGTGATCGAGTCAAAGATAAGCTCCGCATAGTGAATCAACAGAGACAAACCGGGCTGCGCCTGGTATAGGAGTGTCCCATTCCTGCCTCGTGGTCTTTCGTCGCATCCTTCTTTCGAGAGAGGGCCACGTCCTCTCCCCGTTCGTGACAACAAACATGGCGTCAAGGGTGTCGTGCTTGCTCCGTGAGGTATCATCCTTCGTCCAGCCCATTGGCTGGCCACCCTCATCCCTCTGTACCTAGGTCCGTATCCTCTCTCTCCATCATACCCACGATCCGCTTCGCAGTGTTGGCGTCCAACGCACACCCTTGCGTCAAGACCTTCATGATCTCCTTCCTCTTCGGGATCGCCCTGACCAACCCCTTCATCCGCCGTGCAGTCCTCGCGAGCCACGCATGCGGCTCCGGCAAAAAGGCCTCGTCGCTGCGAACGCAAGTGTTCAGCAGCGCGCGCAGCATCTCCTGCGACGCATCGGAAGCCTCATTCTCGACAGGCGCCAGACACGCATGGCCGTCGCTCCTGATCCCCAGAGACGCGATGTGAGCCTTGTTCGTCTCCCACCACGCGTCCGTGTCCTCGTCCCCCTCGAAGCCAGTGAACACGAGCGCCAGGGGCACCTTGGTGTCGCACAGGTATTCCCAGAACAAGAGGTAGTTGTGGAGCACCGTCCCCGTGACTCTGCCCCTGCGGACGCAGAGGACCAGGAGGTGGACGCCGCCGGCGGTGACGAGCGCGTGGACGAGATTGTGCGCGTTCCCGATCGCCTTCAGGTACGCGTCCTCGCCCATCTGGGGTTCGTCGAGGCCGACGGTGTCGAACAGGGCGAGTGCTGTGTCGCCGAAAGAGAGGGTGTAGCGTGTGTGCTCCAGTGTAGATCCGCCGAGGTCCGACGGGACCTGGGCGATCTCGTCTCCAGCGAGGAGGTTGACGACGGCGCTCTTTCCGGCGCTGGTGTCGCCGAACAGGACCGCGTTGGTGGTCCGAGGCGGCGTCGGAGAGGTGTGTCCTGGATCACACATTGAGCGGAGTCGATAGAAGGTGTGGGAGAACGTTACCGCCGCCAGACTCGTGTTCGCTTATGGACTTGGTGCTCCCAGCAATGAACTGGGCGGACATGGTGTCGGGGGAATCTGTAATCCTAGGCCCGAGAGATGGCGACGTGTCCGTCGTCGTGGATAGTGCTCGACGGGAACGCCGACCAAGCTTGAAACACGGTCAGCCTAGATAACGATGCGGAGAGAAGAAGGTTGTACCAATAAGAATGGGTTGATAAAACCAAAACTTGTGCGCATAGTGGAGGGAGGTGGTGGTTTCTGGGTCAGTTGCGATCCGCGATGGCTGGAATTCGAGGGCGGAGACCTTGCGGCACCGCCTCTTTTGTGGGGCGCGTCGTGCGAACTCAAGGATGACTAGGACGGGTTCCTAGTGGTAGATCAGTGACACAAGTATCTTTTGGACACTCGTCATGCAACGCATCCTCATGCACTTCTGGTCGAAATGAGCACAAGGAAGCAGTCAATAAACCTGGCTACTTGATGTGCTCACGTCGTAGCCCAGAGCCCCAGCAACCTGTGCTAGCAGCGCGAGCACCATCTTGTCGCAACGCAGGCCCAAGGAACCGGGTATGAGGGAGAGCAACTCGACCGCGCTCGCTCAAAGCGAATGAAGGGTTAACACAAGAAATTTGACGCCTTCCATCACTCGCCTTAGCGACGCTTGTTTCACTGCCCCACGCTACCACCAGGCGCTGGGATGATGTCATTATGAGCTGTTGACTTGGTCATTTCTCCTACCTGGTGCTCACTCACAATGGCCACGCACCACTATCGGGTGCATCAAGCAGTGCGCCACTTACACGCGTGTTCAACGATGCGTCCAGCTCCTTTATTCCCGGTAATACAGCCAGTAAGATACGATAGCGATACAATAGTAATTCCCAAATACATGTCCAGAGAGCCCAAGAGGAAAAAGAAACATAAGCGTTATTGATACCGCCGACACGCCTCGACTTCACGCACAACATCCTCGTCCTCGCCCATGAGTGGATCGGAAATGATAGGGTACCTCGGACCATATCGCTCCACCTCGGCGTCGACCACGACGGGCACCAAGGTGGGCACATCGTCGTCGGTCTCGACCTCTTCTTCCTCGCCCCCGCTCTCAGAATTTGGAGAGCGCATGAGTACGCTTCGGCCGAGCTTGACCCACCAGTCTTGGACGGCTTCGCGCGCGTTAAAACCGTACACTTGGACGAAACCCGTGTATGTCGTGAACAAGAATTCGTCATCCAGCTCGGCGCCCTGGTGGAACGAGCGTTGATTCCGTAGCAGTTCATCGCGTCGTCGCTGACCTGGCCCGTGAGGAATGGTGACGACTTCTCGTTTTCGTCGTAGGTAACGCTGTACGGCCGCGCAGCGTGGTTGCCTGAGCTCCTCGTAAATGTCGAGGAGCATCGGTGTTTGTGATTTGGTAGCGGGAAGGGAAAAGAGCATGGAGAGGGTCATGGCGTCTTCGATGCCAGTGGCGG
>JBBPTV010000978.1:0-13177 GCA_038094275.1 Tubosaeta brunneosetosa | reverse complement strand
CACGCCTCTCTTCTATCCCCGTTTAAACAAACCGAAGCACATGGTCCCTCCTTCTCTGAACCGCCTCCGGAAGTAATAGATGATGAGGAGGAATTCGAAGTGGAGGCTATCCTCTCGCACAAAGGCCGCTCTGGCAACTATCAGTACCTGACCACATGGAAAGGATACTCCCGGTCCGAAGCCACTTGAGAACCCGAAGAAAATCTCCACCACGCTCCCAGGATCCTCTCCACATATAAACGCTCCCACTCCCTGAAATAACTTGCCTTCCTTTTGTACATCCCACTCACTCGCACTCGGCCTGAATCAACGAAAGTAATAGCGTGCTGCTGTGCACCGCTACCTAGTAATTGATCCTCTGGCAACGCGTTCATCGTCCTGCTTTTACATCCCACTCACTCGCACTCGGCCCAAATCAACGAAAGTCATAGCATGCTGCTGTGCGCCGCTACCTAGTAATTGATCCTCTGGCAACACATTCGTTGTCCTGCTTTTCTCCTTGTTTCCTTTTCTCCAGTGGTCTCATTGTTCACTTGATTATTTTCCCTTTTAAAACTAAACAAAGTTATCTTCGTACGATTAGCTTTATCGCCTCCTATGTCTGTTACTCTTCGATCTCGCTCATCTACCACTTCGGACCCATCGCCTTTACATTCTTATCCTGTACAACCTTCTTTAATTCTGCCTCATGTCTTGCCCATTCTCTATTCGGCTATCCTCTCTGATCCCACTCTCTGGCGAATCATCCAGGAGGACCCCTTGTATCGAAACAATGACACTTTGCGTCATCTCATTGGATTGTTTCATACGGTGGTACGCATTCAAAATCTTCACTTTCACTCCGCTCCACAAAACCTGCCCGCTTCTTTTGGAGTTCCCCTTCATGTTGCTATCGGGCAGCTATCTGAACAGGTCCTTGACCTGTTAGTACTAAATCGTTTCGCCAATCTAATACCTAGACTCCCTGTTCGGATCATTCTTCCTATCTTTCGTCCTATATTTTCCTCCTTGACTACTCAGGAACGGGACTTTTACCTCAAAAACGTTGCCTCTCGTCCAGATGGTGGTCAATCTACCCAATCACCCATTGAAGAATCTCCTCTTCCCGTTCCAGCTCCCCCTTCTCCCACAAAGTCGTCCTCTCTCACCCTGATTGACCGTATATCCTCTCCACCTCCTTCCGCTTTGTTGTCTAACTCTGACACTATCTACATCGGACCGATGTACTGGGACGTTCCTCCTCCACCTCCTGAATCCTCTCTAAGTCCCTCCACTTTGACGATGATAACCAACACCTTGGATGGCACCACTGTTGCTGATGGATCCACCATTGTTGACCTTGAAGCCCAAGCACGAGTTCATGCTCTCTACCGACACCTAGCTGATGGACGAATGGTACTCAACTCCCCCACTCAAATACTAGAATCTTGGTTCTATTGCCAAGAAGCTACCCCATCCACCGTATGTTTTTACTGTCATCGTATGGGTCATTATCAAGTTGATTGTCCTCAATTTCGTTGTCCTCGTTGTCACACTCCTGCTCCTGGTCATCTCGCCATCCACTGTCTTTGTTCCTTTTGTGACGTTTGTGGCCACTGGGGTCACGGTCCACGTCTCTGTCCTAACCGACTTTGCGCCCTCTGCATGGAACCTGGTCATATCGCTGATGACTGTTCTTACACTGCGCACATGTCTGGACTCTTTTCTGAGGAAGTCGCAGGTGTCTATGAAGAACAAAATTGAGCTGGTACTTCAATTGTATGAAGGGGGTAATGTTATGATTTTTCTTCTCTTTCTCTTGTCTCGTTCCTTCTTCGTTTCCATTATTCGTCTCGTTCTCTCTAATCTCCATCGTTCACTTCGTCTCACTTATGTAAACCTCTTTTGATTGGACAATTAGCTCCTTAGCTGTTTCTCCTACAACGGTGATGTGTTCCCTTGTTCCATCACATTCTATAGCATTCCATTCTCTCACGATAGGAATACTTATATACTGCTCGCCCTGTACTTTTACTCCTTACTCTGAATCTACGATCCTTGTCGTACTCATTCTCTGTCCTTGAGCGATTCTCAAGACCCGTGTGCTCCCTCGTCATCGTCCTCGGTCCTCTGTCTTTGGTTCACACTTAGCTTGCTAGGAGAGATGCTGTGGTACCTCTTCGTGAGCGTCCGCCTCTCTTGGGTTAAGTCGAACGTCCTCTTGAGTACGCTTAGCATTACAGTATCACTCCTTTCCTAAAGGCACCTTCTGCAATCACTTCATCCCTCCTACCATACCCAAAGCTGTCCTGTCATTTTATGCCAAACACCCCTTCCACTGGACCTGGTCTATCAAAACTGGTCCAAATGCAGGGAAATCCCACCAAATCCCAACCATGCCCACCACTTGCACTAGGACAGACCCCCACCCAATCAAATGGGCAGTGGATGTTTTCCACTCATTCCTGACCCACCTGGCCCCTCACACTCTAGACACCTGAGGAAGAGTCCCCCTATCTATCACTCAGCTGTATCAGAACAACATGGTGGTTCACTTCTGCTGCCAGCTCGCCCATGCAAAGCTTTCTCTTCCTCAGCAGACTCATCCTCCTAAACCCCCTCCTACTCCTCTCCACTCAAAATCCCCCCAAACTTCTCACACCACCTCAAAGGCACTGCCCAAACCCCCCTCATCCATCCACCAAAATGAAGAAATCCAGGCTCTTTGAGCTGAAGTTTCTTGCCTCCAAGGACTTTTGGACACACTCTCAAATCCATGGTATCCAACTCTCCCCTTCCTCCCCTCCCACCACAGCAGCCAGCCCTTCAACTGCCTTGCTGCCCCCCTCAGATGAAACTACTCCCACAGCCATACACTGGCCAAACTTCACCAAACATCCCCAACTACTGGAAGTGCTCAATGGCCCTCTCTGCCCTAAGTTCCTCCATGACCTTCTATCTAGGACCATTTCCAAAGAATCTAACAATGCCCTACCACTGTCCTATTCATGTTAGAGGTCCAACGGCAAGGCTGACTCCAGTCCCAATGCCATCATCAATACTACACCATCACTCCCAACCAGGACTTTCATATATCCATCCAATTTGAAGGAGATCCTGACATCACTATAACCTTTTGAACAGGTGAAGATTCAGATGGGGAGTCCTCTTAGAAGGATGAGGTAGAGATTCAGGTTGTTTAATTTATGCCACTTCCCTCTTCCCACACCCCTCTCCCCCTTCTTCACCCTACTTACCATGTTTGACCACATCAGTGCTGTAAAAGTTTCATCTCCAGGGTTTTCACTCAGGCTTCTCAGAGTCATTGCTACAATACTCATCACTACAAGCACATACTGTCTACCAAGAGGCATTGCCCCAAAGGACAATAAATGAGGTCACAAAAAAAAAGGATGAGAGATGAGGGCTCACTTAGGTCAAGATATTCTGCCAGCATCTACTCAAGAAAGCTAATGGCAGATCAGACACTATGTCACAATCTACCATCATGGTCAATCTCACACTCCATTGCCTAGACCTTTGCCATCTCCACTGCCTTATCCATCAAGAAGGGCTCCACACTCTGTTCCACCACCCTTTCTACTATGTCCTCAGCAAGAAAGAAGAGTACCTCACAGACCTGGAAACATATATGGTGATGACCAACACCTAGTGCACTAGGTGAAAGAGATTGAGTGTATGTCAAAATGAAAAGATAGAGCAAAGAAACTATCTGAAAATCCTTTTAAAAATGCATCTGATATATTTGGACAATTTCCCAGCACAATTCTTTAAGCTCATCTTCAGATGCTGAGTTGAAAGTTTATACTGAGAAGGGGGAGTACAGTTCTAGTATTTTCTTCTTTCCAAGGTGATTAGTCTTGAGTACAGACAAAACCAGTATGGGAATAGATACTGAGGGACACTAAACAATTACCAGCCAACCTTTAGCACAAATGGAAAACTGATTGTCACAAGCTGCTTGATATGCTTGAAAAACATCATGTATTCAAGATTATAGATCAACACACTCACCAAGGGGTCATCAAAAATCAATAGGTATTTGACATTGAACCCAGTGGTCATAAAAGAGCACAATTAGTTACTAAGAGATTCTTCCAGATCAAAGGCTTAGATTTTAAGCAAATATTCTCTTTAGTCATCCACTATGATATAGTGTGGTAGCTGCACTTTAGAACTGGCATATGGAAGCTGTTGACATCTCAACTATCTATTTATATGGCAGCTTAGATAAAGAAATCAATATGGAACTTCTCAAAGGCATTAAGTCCTCCAACTTGAAAGACAAAGTCTCTGCCTAAAGAAAGCCTTATATGGTTTGAAACAAGCTGAACTTGTCTGATGGAAGCTTTTAATGGGTTTATGAAAGAATGTGGCTTTGAACAAAGAATGTAAGGAGAAGTTCTGAAGATCAAGAAGCATTCAAGGAGATTGGTAAAGACATGAAGGACAAATAAATCAAGCATGCAGTGGAGGTTGGATTTGTTTCAAATAGAGACAGTCACAGGACTAGTAAAGCAAAAGAAACAGCAAGATAGGTTGAAGAGTGATGAAGAGTGGGTGTAGAATAGTGAGGGGAAAGAACACACAATAACTTGACCACTGAGGAGGATACTTATGAAGAGGTACAACACTACTCAGGAGAGTCCATCATTACTTCAAGGAACAAGATCATTTATAAGTGCAGAGGATCCTGGAAGTGTGTCAGAGGTTTCCTTCAGGTTCCTATATGGCTTCAGATTGGGAATACCCCTTCTATGTGGTCAAATACTGATAGTTGCCAGGGCAGCCTTTGTGAGACAGGATAGCCTCCACTTGGAATTCTTCTTTGTTGTCTATTACTTCTGGTGGTAGTGGTTCAGAAAAGGAAGGTCCATGTGCCTCAGTCTGTTTGAACAGGGAGAAGAGGGAAGCATGGAATGTGCTATGGATCTTTCAGGAGGGAGATAGTCTGAGATGATAGACGAGGGGGGAGATAACTTGGGAGATTTCAAAGGGTCCATGGTGTTTGGGAGCAAGTTTTCTGAGGGGTAATGGATTCAAAGGTTGGTTGCTTCTAGCCATATCTTATCTCTGACTTTCTAAGGTAAGAACAAGTGGGTGGAGTGATGAGTCATCATTGCCAAGTGAGTGGAGTCATGTGCAGCTAAAGCTTCCTCTCATACCTTAGATAGGACAATTATTCTGTCAGATAAGGTGGGAATGAACATTTTACTAGGGGTAGAGAAGGAGAAGGGTTTATATCCAAGGAGGAGTGAGAACAGAAACACTTTGGTGGAGCTGTGGGGGACAAACTTCTGGTGGAATTCTGCAGTAGTGAGGAGCTTGGACCAGGCATGGGAATTGTTTGAGCAAAAGATATGAAGATATATTTTGAGTTCTTGATATCTGGTTTGTTCAGTCTGACTGTTGGTTTAGGGATAATATGCAGTGGAGAGTTGAGTATCATAATGGAGAAGGTAAGCTAGTTTCATGGCTGAGGCAAACTGTGGGCCATGATCAGATATGATGGAATCATAAATACTGAAATGGTTGCCATTAATATCAGTTTAGAGTAGGATGGCTTCTGTGGCAATCAAGGATGCATCAGTCATAATAGAGAATAGCCAAGAGGTGTCTGGGAGAGTAAGGACTAGCAGAGCAGAATTAAGCAATGAGGGAGTGAAAGGCAGTTTTCTAAAGGGAAGTCCATAACCAAGGTTTGTTCTTTTGAATGAGCAAGACAAGAGAAGCAATGATGTTGGAGAAGTTTGAGATGAACTTCTGGTAGAAATTTGCAAAACCTAGAAAACTGCAAATTTCTTTTACCAAAGTGGGAGGTTTCCAGTCCTTGATGTTAGAGTTCCTAAATAGGGGTGGTGATGCCCAACTAAG
Source organism: Tubosaeta brunneosetosa (assembly GCA_038094275.1). Lineage (NCBI taxonomy): Eukaryota > Fungi > Basidiomycota > Agaricomycetes > Boletales > Boletaceae > Tubosaeta > Tubosaeta brunneosetosa. Next base: position 7,303 of record JBBPTV010000978.1, on the reverse strand, counting down.
GTAAGGTAAATACATAATGTCAAAGTGGTAAGGTAAACTCTCACCTCAGACTATGCTGCCAAATACAGAGCACAACTGAGGTGAGGTCAAGAAATTGGAAGGGTTAAATAGTGTTGAAGGTATGCATGCACTAAGCTCCAGAGAACTCCAAAGTGGAGTAGGTGAAAATAGGCACACTACATTGGGAACAACAAAGGGCACAATAACATGTGTTTGAAGGGAGTAGGAATACCACCATGCAATCAACACAATGCAAGACTATACTATAGTAGGATAGAGTAAGTCCAAAATGGATAGAGTGAAAGATGGGTGCGAAACATCTGGAGTTGGTGCACTCTGACGCCAGAGATGATTAGAGATCATATTCTGACACTTGATAGCTGTCAGTTTAACCAGGTCCATCTTGATTTGTCCTTGACCTATGATCATGCTGAGATATTCCATTTATGGAGTGTCAAACAAGCATTTGGAGAGTTTGAGAGAAAGTCCATGTTTTCTGAGACATTGAAGGACCCTTCATATGTGATCATGATGAAGGTTGATGTTGTCCTTGGTATGGATTCCAATTGTCCATATAGATCTTCAACCAATGTTCTACTAGCATGTCAGCAAAGATGTGGTTTATAAATGCCAGCAATGTTGGTAGAGCATAGTTAAAGCCAAAGAATATTACAGTTAGTTCAAAAAGTCCTAGTAGAGTAATGAACACCACTTCCCATTGGTCCTCCTTGCAGATTTAAATGACATTGTACCCTTAATGAATGTCAAACTTTGTAAACAGAGTTGACTCCTTCATATCATCAATAAGGTCAGAGATGAATGATAGAGGGTAAGTATTTCAAATGATGAAGGAGTTAAGATAGCAGTAGTCATAACAGGGATAGAGAATAGCATGTAAAACTTTATCACCAACTGCTTAAGCAGAGGTGACACTTTGCTATGATTCAGCATTCTTTTTCGTTTTTTCCTGTGCTAATCCCAGATTAGCATGAACTTCATCAAATCTCTTCTGAATGTCATCAACAAAAACATCTGCTATGGGGGCTTTAGAGCTGCTGGGCTTGGTTTTTATTCATGGTTGATGAGTCCATGTTACCTCAAACAGAGTTTTCTTGGTAGCAGACAACTTATGGTTATTGTGTGTGAACTATGCTAGGGCCAACCACTTGGGCCAATCTTCCTGATAATTGCAGCAAAAGATGTGTAAATATTGTTGAAGGTTTCAATTAACTCTCTCTGTCTGCTTATCTGTCTATGGGTGATAAGCAGTGCTAAGCCATGGTTTTATCCCTAAGTTTATGTGAAATGACTTCAAATGAGTGAAGGTGTAGACATCAAAGTGTAGCAACCTTTGCCAAGAAGAGAGGAAATCACTCAAAGTATGAAGGAAAACTCCAAGTAAACTTGACTAGGAAGACATCCCAGGCAAGCCCTTGGCCTTTATATACTATCCATACTGTATGTACATGTTGTGACCTAATCTACCAATGAGTCACCAATATGGGAATACCCTAAACCCTAGAGATAAGAGACAGCCATGCACAGCACAGAAATGAAAGACATGAGTCAAATGCATGTAAGGCTGTGGACACAGCCAAGATAAGAAACATGAGTCACACATGAGGTGTGGCAGAATGGAAGAGATGGAAAGTACTGTCTTTTTCACATGACTTGTCACACAGGAAAATTTGTCATTCAAACGCACCCTCAACTTCAGCCAGCTGTATCTCCTCAACACACCATCTGAACACTTTGGTCCCAATACCATTCAACTTGGACAAACCAGGAGAATGCATCAAACACTGACCAACGACAAAAAAACCAGTTTCTGGAATTTCGATTTTATGGGGCTTTTGGCATCAGCTCGATCTGGTGAGTATGCCTTTCTACACTCCCAGCTGATGCTCAAAGTAGCACTGCAGTAATGCCACAAGGTTGGAAGTCATCCTCAAAAAGCCAGTGGACCACAATGCGACTTTCAAGGTATGTTGATCTCAAAACCATCGGCATGTGCCTCAATCTATCAATACGCTCTGTTCAGCAGATACTCACCCACTTTTTTGTGCACAAAATTGTCAAAGTATAACTCCAGACATCTTCAGAGTTCGTACAGAGACCAGCTCCAGTTGTCTCTTGCCCACCTTTCACCCTACCTCTTTCAGACTCACATGCACCTATTATAGTATAGTCTTACCTCATGTTGATCGCTTGGTGGCACTCCTACTCCCTCTGAACATGCACTGCTGCACTCTTTGTTATTTCCTGAAGCAGCACACCTATTTTCACCTATCTTGTTCCGGACTTGCCTAGAGTTTAGCGAGTGTGTATCCTCATCACTATTTAACCCTTCTGACTTCTTCATCTCACCTCAGTTGTGCTCAGTACTTGTGGCACATTCTGAGGTGAGACATTGCTTAACCTTTAGTACCTTGTATTTACTTTACCTTAGTTGGGCATTGTTGCCCCTATTTAGATGAATACAGTTGTGCTCAGTACTTGTGGCACATTCTGAGTTGGGCATTGTTGCCCCTATTTAGTACTTTAACAAAAATGATCCCCAACACTCCTGAGGATGCCCCCGAGCAGGAGAAAGATGGGAAAGTTCAGAACAGGAATCTTCGTGATGTCAATGTCAAGGTACATATTATATTTGCCATGCAGGCAATCGGACTGACTTTACCATATAGTTTTATACTGGGTATGATACCAAAATTGCCTTGTCTCTACCTGGATGAACAATAATGCACCACCACCACTGTGTGCCAGCAACGACAAGGTGGTGCAACATGCCCACCATCATCAAACCACCTGGACACCAGGCAGGAGTGTACAACAGGGATGTGATGGTACATGGCATGCACACCACCTGCAAGAGGATGAGGAGTGTGGGATGGTGCAATGGTGCAATCACCATCTGCAGGGGGCACAGCAGGGCACAGTGTGTCCACCACCTGTGAAACAACAAGCAGAGCGAAGGGAGCACAACAGTGCTCCCACCACTAACCAAGATAGTGAGCAGGGAGACACAATGGATGCCCACTACCCACAAGTTGATGAGGGCGAGGGGAGTGCAATGGCATGCCCACCACCAAGGTGACGAGGTTGCCACCACCCACTAAGACGACGCATGGAGGGTGCAACAGCCTAGGCACCACCACCACAACTGCAGGGAGGACCACAACCATGCTATACACCTAGAGGATGACAAGCAAGGTGCAATGACATGTGCACCAATAAGGAGGATAGGGCAGTGTAATGGTGTGCCCCACCACCCAGGGCAATGCACCTGAGAGGCACAATGATGGCTGACAACAATGGTGAGGTGGCACAGGTGTAGCTATCAAGGCAGCCCCTGCAGGTTACTGATTTCATTAGCCATCGAGCACCATATAATGACAACGATGTATATTGAGATGAATACAGCAATCATGTATGGTCCATAGTAGCACTGGGTAATGGAAGGGGTTTACCAGAGCAGATCACCTTGAGATCAGCTTCAACATACTGAAGAATTGTAATTGCTGTCCCCAATTCGATCTCCAGCAACCTTTCTAACACTTCGGGCTTCAAGAATTCCTTTGATGAGAGTGACAATAGTGTCATAAATCCCTTCGACTTAAGCACAGGCCCATAATTCTGAAAATTGACACCAGGTGGAACCCTTTTCACATGCTTGTGAAAGGTGTTGAACCATGGAACAATGTCAGAAGTGTCAGGAAGGGCACTGAGAGTAGAACCAGATTCAATGCTCATTTGTGCTCAACCTTTTGCCACAAAACTCTGCTCCACAAGCTTCTGCCTTTCTTGCACCCACTCATGATCTGATGGGAGCTGAGTCACATTGAAGTTCGGTGATGTCACTGGCAAATACTGATGGTTTCCATGGGAGCAGGGTGCACAGAGATGCTGACAGCCAGAGCCTAATGTGCCCAAGCCAGGCCATGGTCCCATGAATTGGACTGTGACAGATGCTGGTGTAGAGCCCTGTGCAACTGGATCAACAACAGAATTAGTAGTAGTAGTGGTTTGTCATGTGCATGTCCTTGTAGTCAAGGCAATGACTGAGGCAGGTTTGATATTGACAGCTGCTTCTCCACTAGCCTATCACACAGCAGCATGTTAGAATAAGCCTATGAGATGAGATGAGTCAACATATGATGAGGGACACCCATTTGTTCATTGCTTGTTGCAGCAATGAGTAGCACACATTGTTTCCGGGTGCAACATAACAATAGGTCTCTACTCCACTTGACTTCATATGCCCTTCACACAACCATTGCTCCTGAAGCTCCTCGATATACTTCTTGCATATTGCTAGGTCATCAGCAGTAACACCAATCATGGCACCGCTAGTCTGAGCACCAGTCTTTGGTTTTGATGGCTGAGATCCTGCATGCTTCATACCCTAGTTACCATCATCATCAAATGTAAAATAAATTTGAATTAGCTTACAGCTTTGCTTTGTTTCACTAACGTCTGAACAGATGGTGGATCATCATCAGAATCCTCCCCACCCAAGCCTGCATTATTGAAGTGAACAGTGTAAAGATGATGAATGGGTAGGTGGTACCACTGTCACGTCCAGGGAGACCCTGTTGTAGGCAGAGGGGACTGGTAGAAAAAGGGTGGTGCAAGCTAGGCTCGTCCTAAGGGGTTTGTATGTAGGTACTATAGTGAGAAGGGGTAGCTAGACAACACCTAGCACGAAGAGAGGGTAATCCGATGTGAAAACCAGATTGAAATGAGCAGAGAACAACAAGTCTGGTCCAACAGAAACCAGATAGATGAAGACAGAGAGTATGAATGACAATGACGACAAGAGGAGGACAGACGACAAACAGAACCGAGAGTAAGAGGGAGATATATTGCAATCACACAGTACAAGGCTTTATAGTCCAGGTATTTCCCAGGACTTTTGAAGCAAGAAGATCTAAGGAAGAATACCTTTCTACAGCCACAAATCCCAAGACGACCCGCCAAAAACGAAGCAGAAGAGATATGTGTGGTTGGAACAACAAGATCTAAGAAGGCATGAACCAATAACGAACAAAAAGAGACAAATGAAAAATGTCCGACCCGGATACCTATCAACCAGACTATGTGGACTAACCGGATACCAACAATCTGAACTGGACTGGACTTGGATCAACGCGGATGGACACGGGACACGATGGAGGTCTTGAACAATGGATGGACGATACCTAGAATACCTGTAGAATGTGCCCTACAAACGTAGAGAGCTGAAGGCTCCTACATCCGCAGGGTACTTGAACTCTGACTGTCCACAGTCAGTCACGTGACTCGGTTAGGTGCAGACCTTGAAAACACGAACAATGGACGTGTTTGACACTTAAGATGTGTCCATTGTTCCACATCCACTTCAACTTTTCCCCCACTTCTTTTCTCATCTCTCCACCATGTCAACAAACCCTTCCACCATCGACAACCTTCTCTAATATGGGAATCCTTTCAACAACCCGACACCCATTACTGTTGCCACTGCCAACCTTCAAGCCGCATGTGAGAAGGTCTGGGACCTCGCTGACTGCATACCCGATGACAAGGAAGGTCTGGAGGAGGATCAGGATTCATGGATAGGACAGTGGGACTCCACACTGGTATGTGATTTGATTGTCTTGGATGACCTTTTACTGACTTCTCATTTAGGAACAACTCCGGCATTGTCTCAAAGCGGCTGGCAGTCAGGGTCTGGAAAGAAGGATCGACCCCCGGACTATGATGGCGATGTGGAACAGCAACGACCTCTACAAGAAGTGGGCCACCATGCTGAAGGACTGGGAATGATGTGAACAGGAGGAAGCGCTGAAGGAGATGAGGTTGCCCACAATGGTCACCAGCAACATGAAGCATTACAGGCCGTCCAACAAGAGTCCGGTTGGTTCAGATGAGGAGAGCGAGAGCGAGTACGAGGAGAGGGACGGGGAGCTGACTCCACCAGCAATGGGTCCGGCAGAGGCGAGCAGAACGGGTAGACCGGTGCAGTCTACGAGAAACAAGGTGCATCACAGAAGTTATCAAATATGGCTCGGTTCTGATTGTGGTGATAGCATGCACGTCCGGTTGTAGACGATGATGACAAAGAGGCATCCCCTCCGGCGAAGAAGATGGTGACCATGCCCGTAGCAAGTACAAGCCTGGCCCCGTGTGGTTAGTGCATGAAGAGGCAGGCGACGTGCTCTGGATTGCCCGGCCGGGTCTGTGAACCGTGCGCCAACAGAAGATGAAATGCGACCAATTGAAGGGACGAGGGAAGGCAGGGAAGAAGGCGGAAGAGGTCATCATGGACAAGGGAAAGGTGCCAGGTAAGTACGTGCAGGGTACTTTGATTTGAGCTAACCCAGATTGACATCTGCAGCACTGTCTGGACGACGACAAGGGAAACCGTTCCCAAACCCACCGAAGATGATCTTCGACACTGAAGAATTTGATGCACTGGAGGACAAGTGGAAGGAGGACGATGAGGTAGTGGAGATTGTGATGAAGAAACTGGACGGTCCCAAGCATGGACAACCGTCAACTGAAGACTGCGTCGAAGCGGCGCTCAACGCCCTTGAAAGCAAGGTGCTTGTGTCGCAAGCCACATTGAAGAAGAAGATGGCGGAGTTGGGGAAGTTGTTGATGAAGTTGGGAGGGCAAATGGAGGAGATCGACGAGATCTGGAGGGCCATATGCGCGCATAAGTAGTCCGTCATAGATAGTTCTTTTTGTATTCACAGTAATTGAGTCCGTCGCGTCCAAGTGTCTGTGTCCGAATCCATGTGATCCCTAAGTACAAAGAAGAAATTGAGCAAAAGAAAAGAAGGGAAACGAAAGGATAGGGAAAACGACACCAGGATTGCAAGTTGCCACTCAATGTTTCTTCTTTGTTCAACTTCTAGACGTCTACACCCACTTGGATACCAAAAGTCCAAAACCAGATTCAAACGGATAGCAAGAAAGTCAGTCCGGACCAAATGTGCGTTTGTTCAATGTGTCATATGCCATCCAACTCCTGTCATCTCCGGTCAACTCCAGACCATCTCCGGTGCGATCTCCTCAGACGCGCATCACCTGACTTCCGGACCATGTGACATTTCCTCATTTAGTATAGATTCGCTTATGTAACAAAACTGCGCACCACTCCGGTCATCAGTATACCCGGTGCGCAGCTCCGGCTCTTGTTTATCTCTTCCTCCGTCTTACTCAGTATTTTAGTCATCGAACGTTCCGTATTATCAATCCGTAGTAAATCCTATGTATCTCCGTAGTATAAATATTCTGTAGTGTACAGTGTTGTACTTTA
>JBBPTV010000977.1:0-13187 GCA_038094275.1 Tubosaeta brunneosetosa | reverse complement strand
AGCGTCATGATGGCAGTAGCGGCATGACATACGGGATGCGGACGGCTAGCCAAATATGGCACCGCCCTTGCCGACGCTCCCGGTGTTGAGGAAACAGGGGACGCAAGCCTAACTATACTTGACGACGTCAAGTGGCGTCGAGTATAGTTAGGCTTAAGTCATCGGGAATACTAGGCCGCTGACGAAACGTTGGTCTAATCAGTGATCTATTGGGGTGTGCCGTAGATGTGCTGCCAGCAGCATCGGGCCAATTTAAAATGTCTGCAAATGTAAACAAACCTGGCCGTAATTTGTATCGTCATTCCATTTTCTCGTTTGTGTCTCCTGGGCCAGGGATTCAGGGGACAATGGTGCCAGCGGATCGCCCTTTGATGAACCCACCCAACAACCGGCCATAGACGCGTGCAGCCCGTGTACCTCTGAATCAATTCGGACAGGTTCGTCCATCGGTACTTGTCGATACTACGGAATCCTCTGGCGACTTAGAATCGTCAGGCATATCCGCCCATGGACTGAAACTACAAGACATTGGCTTGAACCTCGCTACATTTTACGTGTCTCTTCCGCAAGCAATGCAACCAAAGCCAACGTAGTCGCTGCAACTACTTTCCCGAGCGTGTTCTGGGCTGATTCTAAATCCGTAACACCCCCTGGTACCACTGTTTCCACCCCTTCAACACTGCTTCACAAAGCTGTCTCATCTGGCCTTCTAACGTCGCCAACGCTAAACCGAACAAGCGTGAACTCCAACTTAGGGATGAGGACAACATCGCTCACTAATGTGTGGGTTGCAACGCCTCTCTTAACTCCTGTCCATCTCTCTCAGATTCACCCGTTCAGTCTGGTCGTGAAAACTGACGCCGAAGTTGGATGAAACCATGGGAGATCCGTGTTCCTCAAATGTCCGTGTTTCAGTGGAAGGGGCACAAGCTTCGAAGTCCCCCGATGTGCGAGTGATGCTTGAGCTTGTCTGCACGTTAGACACTGCATTTTTACTACAGCCCGATCAAAAATGCGATAAAACAAACTGGAAGCTAGCTCAGCTCGATTATTTCCAATGTCAGTTTCGTCGTGCCCATTTGTGGTGGTGATAGTCACTGGCACTTGCTCTTGTCAAACCGTATGTCCTTGAAAATCGGCCTCGGGCTCCTCGATCCGCTCACTGATGAGGACCGATACTTATTCTGGGTAGTCCACGAGACGAGAATTCTCCAGCCTGTATTCCCTCCTCAGCTATCAGATGCCCCCGCGCGTCGCCTTGGTGGATAGTGGGTGCACCGTTGCGCTCCCTCGCCTTCCTGTAGGTGGTGGGTATGCCAAGCATGATTGCGCGCCCCCTCGCCGTTGTGGTGGTGGTGGTGCCGGCCCCCGCGCGTCGTCTTGGTGAGTGGTGGGCGCACCATCACGCCCCCCACCCTCCTTTTTGTCCTGCCAGTGGGCGGTGGGTGTGCTGTATCCGGTTGCGCGCCTTCCCGCAGTGGTGGTGGTAGTGTCGTGCGCGGTTCCGCGTACCGTTGTGCGTCATGGGGTGGAGGCGTGCGCCGTCGCGCAGCCTCATCCGCCTCGTCGTCGCGTTGTCGTCGCGGTAATGGTGGTGGGAACGCAGTTGCGTTGCCTACTCCCCCTCGTCGCCGTCGCGGTGGTGGTAGCTGGCGCACCGTCGGAATGCCCGCCCTGTTGTCGTGCAGAGTCCCTGCCCCTCTTGGCGTCGCGGTAACGGAAGTGGGGACGCCGTTGTGTTGCGATCTCCTTCGTCGTGATGAGTGGGGGTGTGTCGCTGTGCCGCCCCCACCGTCCACGTCGTCCTATGGGCAGTGCGCACGTTGCTACTTGGTCGCCCTGTGGGTGGTAGGGGCGCGCTACACGTGGCACGCGTGTGATTGCACCTTGGGACTAAGCTTTGTTGGCCCAGCAAGGCTGCGGCCTCTGTTGGCTAGTCTACCACTGGCGTATGGAATTGGAGTCCGCAGGACTCCAAGTCAACTCCAAGTCGGACGCTCTTGCACTCGTACGTTACGTCATCTGTTTGTTCGTGCAAGCTTTCAGCAAGGCAATAAGTCAGCCACTAACAGGCTAAAACCGTTCCGTAAAACTGTCTTCCGAACTCTCCTTCCCCTTGTGTTTCCCACTGCTGGAGTTCTCACCTACAAGGGGTCCAACTCGGTGAGACCCTTGATGCGTTCTATGTGTTTGCTCAGGGTTGATGATCCGGCCGGGTTCTTGAGGGGTTTTTCTCCACCTGTGGGGATAAATCGTTCGTACCGGATGACCCGTGAGTGACTCGCTGCCGGTTTACGTAGCTTCTGAAAGCACTTCCTAGCTAGTTGCTTCAAGCCGCAACACGGATTTGGTCTTCTCGGTGATCCGTGCGGGGTGTTGGAAGCGACCCCCTCGGACAAGCTACTACTTAAGACCCCGGTAGGGTGCGTCGGGAGTGGTGACCCGATCTCCTACTCGGGCGAGAAAAACCAGTACTTAAGACCCTTGTAGGGTGTGTCGGGAGTGAAGACCTGATCCCCTACTTGGGCACGAAAAGCTGCTTAAGACCTAGGTGGGGTGCGTCGGGAGTGATACCCCGATCCCCTACTCGGGAAAGAAAACCAGTACTTAAGACCCTTGTAGGGTGTGTAGGGAGTGATGACCCGATCCCCTACTTGGGCACGAAAAGCTGCTTAAGACCTAGGTGGGGTGTGTCGGGAGTGATACCCCGATCCCCTACTCGGGAAAGAAAACCAGTACTTAAGACCCTTGAAGGGTGTGTCGGGAGTGATGACCCGATCCCCTACTTGGGCACGAAAAGCTGCCTAAGACCTAGGTGGGGTGTGTCGGGAGTGATACCCCGATCCCCTACTCGGGAAAGAAAACCAGTACTTAAGACCCTTGAAGGGTGTGTCGGGAGTGATGACCCGATCCCCTACTTGGGCAAGAAAAGCTGCTTAAGACCTAGGTGGGGTGTGTCGGGAGTGGTGACCCGATCCCCTACTCGGGCGAGAAAAACCAGTACTTAAGACCCCGGTAGGGTGTATCGGGAGTGATGACCCTGTCCCCTACCCGGGCGCGAAACGCTGAGGACTGTGTGTCGGGGGTGATGACCCGATCGATCTCCTATTCTGGCACGAACAGCTACTTGAAACCCAGGTAGGGTGTGTTAGGGATGAGGTACCTCCTTTCAAAGACCACCAGGATACCTGTGTGTTATTTACTGGTTAAGCAGAGATCAACGTTGACTACAACTTAGTCACTGGTGAAGGGATCAACTGGGCAGTCTTTTAAGATAAGGGTAGAAGGTAGGTTGCCAAGTTCTCTGCCGTGAAGTGTGTAGTCCTCACAACAACTGAAAGCACGGGTAGAGTCCAACTTGGCGTGTTCGGATCTAAACGTCTGAGTTAACCACACTGTGTGCTAGCGTGTGTGGTACGGACATCATCCGCACCTCCGACCTGACAGAATTAAGGCAAAGTAGTGGCGGTGGTGCCGTCTTCCAGTTCCGACAATCCCACAAGTGTTTTACGTTCTGGTGTTCCGGTAACGTGCTAGTATGCTGTGGCGCGTGACTTTAGTCCCGTCATCGGAGCTTGTCTGACCATTGGAGCGGGTGAGAAGGACTAAGCTACTCAGGGCGTTCACTACTCACGAGCCTCAGCCGGGGATATCTTCAAGGAGGTGGGCACTGTTGGAGCACAGCCCGTTCGTAGTACTTACCGTAACTTTCCTTTTTTGGTTCGGACTACATGTGATGCGCACGCGCACCGTTCCTTTCCTCCAGTCTCGTTCATACTCGACTGGAGGTAAGCTATTCTATCGTTTACACTACATATCTTGTACTTACATATACCTAGCTAACTCCCTTCGTTCATTAGGTATAGTAATACAGTCTCGTTCATACTCGACTGGAGCCAACTCCCTTCGTTCATTAGCTCCGCACCTCTCGCACACCAAAAGGCACGGCGTGTAAGTATGTCCGAACCCTGCGTAATACGATCGCCCGACATGGAGTCCCAGACAGGTTAACACCTGCACATGGACTTGCCATAAGCTTCAATCGTTTTGTGGATCCAAGACGACTGCCACCTTGTATGGAACAGGCAGACAACGTTCTCGAGTTTGAGGTATTTTTGCTTGAGCTACATCTCCGGATTGGTTAGCTTATCCCAAAGCAGGTTGTCACCGCAGCCGGACAGATTAGAGTAGCAAACGAAGCCCAGAATTCCGACTTGTTTTGGGCTCTTCGTGGAGGGGGAGGAGGTAGTTGGGGTATCGTTAGTGCGTACCAATCTGTTTATTTCTCTCCAGACTCTCATGTTTGTAGCCTCTGCCACTATTCGAGTGCACCCCTCGGTCAAGATCGGAGCCTCCCTTCTTACCGTTGCACCAAGCGCCTCCCAAGATGAGGATGCTCTTGGTATTCAATTTATCTCCCTTGTGGCAAAATACCAGAACTCAAGGGGTGACGTCGGTATCACGGTAAGCTTTGTAGTGGCCCAGGATCAATACTCGCTTGTATGCCCTCCGTTCATCATCGTTGTGCGTCTATCCGCTGATGATGACCCGCCACCAGTCACTCTATTGGCCAGTCACGACCGCTAGCCTATCTGACCTCTACCCGTTCTTTGAGGAACTCAAGGGCATTTCCTCCAACTACACGGTGACTTCGAACACCACGTCCCCGGCCTTGTTCCCGACCGTCAGAGCAGCGGTTGAGCAAAATATTGCACTACGGCGCCTCGAACCAGCTCTCCTCGCGCCTCGTCCCTCGCTCGTACATCGACCCCTCGCACCTCGCGTCGATCACAGCCGTTGCAGAGGCCATCTGGCACGGTCTGCAGATCGTCAACAAGCCATTCAGCACGGACACCAACGGTCTCTTTGGGCCGACCGCGGTGTTCATCCTCAGAGACACGCCCCACGCCACGGCCGCATCGAGCGCCGCGACCGGTGCGAATCCAGGACTGTACGCGGCGGCATGGCACGTTGTCTTCACCGTGTGAGTCGCTCTCGGTCCCTCTGGCGTGTGGTGCTCATCGCCCGTGTGGTGTAGACCGTGGACGGCCGCGGTCAGCGCGCGGACGAGCGTGGCCGTCATGGCGACCGTCCACGACGCGGTCGCGCTGCTGACCGCGCTCGGGATCACGGGCAGCTACCAAAACGAGGGCGACCCGTTCGAGCGCGAGTGGCAACAAGGTGGGCCTTGTGCGCGCGCATGGATGCCGGTCGTTGTGTTCACCCACCTGCTAGCGTTCTTTGGACACAAGTACGCGAGGCTGTCGTCCATCAAGCAGACGTACGATCCCGACAACTGTGAGTGCAGGTTTCTTTTGTCGCTACTACAGCATGGCTCACGTGCTGGACAGTCTTCATGACATTCAAGGTAGGGTGTGTTGCTCTGAACGGCGTGTCCGGTGATTGACGATCACCCCAAGGGCATAGCCTCCGTGACAAACCTGACCGCATATGAGTGCTATGCCGTCCAGCAAAGGGAACTTGCTCCATTTACGAGAGAGGCGGCGAGTGCTGCTGGACACTAGTTTACCCCCGGTCAAGCCTCGGAGGAGCCGGCCGCTGAGCCCGAATCCTACAGTTTCTACTAGATCATGGATGGAATGACATGTCGATCCAGATTCTATCCTACGAATGCTGACGTTCTTTGGCTTGGATCCCATCCAGTGGGAGATTCGATCGAACGTTACACGACGCAATTCACGATGCTAACGGTACACGAATGCGGTGTGGACGTCCCAAACGTTACGCAGAGAGTTTGCCCGGCAGCATATTCCCATGCTCCCGTATCATACGAACAGCGGTCGCCGAACTACCAAACCTTCCCTGCGTATCCAAGTATGTCGAGCATCGCCTCGCTGTCTCTCGTATTTTTTCCTTAAGAACCAGAGCTTTGAGTGTCTTCATCAGCGCGGGACACTCCTTCAAAAACGGATAGATCGACGTGTCCACCTCAGCAGCATAGATCCGAAGTTTGCTTCCTGTGCTGGTCTGTCCTTGCCCTTGAAGTAGATTGGTATCGCATTGCTGTTGGTCCCATGACGAAGGTATCTCGGTGAACGCACGCCTGCGAGTGTGGATGAACAGGTCCTTCGCTAGAAGCCAGAGTAAGCGACTCCTAGCTAGTTCGCCTCATGGACCCATAGACCATGCCACCATTGATCAGCTTGACATCTGTCTTGCCAGAGAACCTCGAGTACTAATGTTTTGTCGGACTACAAAGATAGTGGGATCGGAAAAAGCAATCGGATTCCGTTCAACGTGCTAACAACAGTACAGCGTCTACTCAGAGAATTCACTTGGTGGACACTCCCATTCCATATGAACAACGTTCATCGTCCGGCGCATCCAGGTTTGTCGAGTATTTCCTTGATGGCATTTTTTCTCTGAGGACGAGCTCTTGCAGCGTTTTCATTAGCGCAGGACACCCGCTTAAAAACGGATAGATGGAAGTGTCGACACCAGCAGCATAGATCCGCAGACACCGGTCATTGATCTCCTCCTCCGGGAACGTCACAGAAAGAGTGGGTGTCTGGGACAGATCAGCCAATATTGCGATGTAAGGAGGCGATTTTGAGTTGGAAACGGATCGTTCGCCGCCAATAGCCTCATCTCCTCGAGTGATTTCTTGTAACACATCTTTGGGTGTCGCAAATTCCTGTGCCTTGTCAGAAATAAGAATTTGCGACATTGTCTCCTCTGCTGGCTTGTCCTTGCCCTTGAAGTAGATCGGTATCACCTTGTCGATGAGGGGTTGTTGGTCACAACACTGCACTGCGCTCGTCCTCTGCCAGAGACGTAACGTGAACTGCTCCAGTCTGAACAAAGGCGCTTAGAGTGTCGATGCGACGCCAAGAAGCAATGAACTCACGGTAGTTCCGGCCCGTAGCCTGATCTGAAGTTCTCGACCATGCGTATCCAATGAGAAAAATTCAGATACGCGTCTTCGAATACCTTGCGAGCAACTGATGCCTGGTCGTTCAAGTTCCGTGTCTGTGGCCCAAAGACGAACTCGAACCAATCTACGACGGGAATCATTTCACAGTCGGCGAGATGCCCGTCCCATGACGAAGGGACCAGGGTGAGCCCACCCTTGCGAGTGCGGATGAACAAGTCCTTTGCTAGAAGCCAGAGCAGTCGGCCAGCTAGTTCGCCTCGTTCACCCACGTCGATCATGCCATCGTCGATCAGCTCCAACAGTGTATTCAAGGAACCTCGCAAACTCCCAGCCGCACCGTGGAGAATCTTGGCAGCCGCGCACGATAAGAGGGGCTCGGATGGGTAGCTGGTGAACCTCCAAGCGCTGCCGGGCGTCGTTTCAAGGCCCACGCGCAGGTGACTTAGCATCCTTGATTTTCCTGTTCCAGAACTCTGGACAACTGAACACAACTTTGCGTAGTAACCGCCTTTCCGGAATACTCTTTGTTTACTGTCAAATACTCGTGGAAGGCTTCCACGGTGACACCGCGATACTCTCCCTTGAAGGTTCTTGACAGCATTTGATATACACCTAGCAGAAAAATTCAATTCCACATCAGATAGCACATGCGAGCACCAACTTTCGACAGCCGGCGCCGATAGTTCATACAATGCCTGAGGTGACGCGAGAATCTCTGGCGAAACATCGACGAACAGTCAGTTGGCAGTGAGTAGAAAGCAAGGGAACACAAACTGAGGTTTCGAATCTTAGAGTATGATTTATGCTTGGGCTTCCAAGCCGACAGGAGTAGGTCTCGCAATTCGTCATGGGCTTCGACCAAGCCTTTTGCTTCATGTGGGATCACATACTTGGAATCTAGCTCGCCATCTGAGTTGTCAACGACACAGCTGAGAATAAGATGCAGGGCGTCCAACGGATTGTCGTTAGACAACTGATCAAAATTTCGGACGGCCGAGTCTGAGTGATAGGCGATCAGTACCATTACTATGCCATGAGGATTCGACTGACGGTAGTTCTATCCCGTCATTTGACCCGATGTTCTTCTCCATGCATACCCAATGAGAAAAATTCAGATACGCGTCTTCGAATACCTTGCGGGCAAGAGATGCCTGCTTGTTCATGTTCCATATCTGTGGCCCGAAGATGAATTCGAACCAATCTACGACAGGGATCATTTCGCAATCGGCGAGATGCCCGTCCCATGAAGTAGGAATATCGGTGAGCCCACCCCAGCGAGTACGGATGAACAGGTCCTTCGCTAGAAGCCAGAGTAATCGGCTGGCTAGTTCTCCCCGTTGTCCCATGTCGATCATGCCATCGTTGATCAGCTTCATCAGCCTTTCCAAGGATCCTCCCAAACTCCCAGCTTTGCCGTGAAGAATCTTCGCAGCGGCGCACGATAAAAGGGGCTCGGATGGGTAGCTGGTGAACCTCCAAGTACGGTCGGCTGTTGTCGCAAGGCACACCCGCAGATGGCTTGCCACCCCGGTCTCCAAGTGCTCGACAGAATCAGGGTGACCGAACCCGCGATCACTTGGTGGGAGTCATCGGTCCCGTAGACCCCTGTGCCGCATAATTTCTCTGATGCGATGTCCGGCACGGTGTCCGGTGTCCAAACAGGGCTTTTCAATGATAACCACCTGGAAAACAAGATACGCGTGAGTGACTGGTAGAAAAAGAGGGAAGAGAGGCGCACAATGGTCTTCCAAAGGCAGCAATGTGTTCAGACTGGGAAACATTCTCCATGTCCTTGCTGGTCTAAGGCGGGGCACTCTGATCCCATCCAAGCTGGGTGTAAGGCGGGAAGAGATTCTCGCCTTTGATAGCGATACGATGCGAATTGTCTGGAAGATGGATGAGCTCGAGAATCAAATGGCTGAGAAGACTCTGCACTCACGTATTTTGTTAGGTGGCGAAAAGTCGGCCACCTTGGATGTCGTCGAAGCGAAAACGACCCAGACCGCATGCTTCCTCTTATCAAGATGTGACCACTCTTTCACCACTCTACATAATGCGTCCGCCGGTCGATAGCTTCCCACTGGCGTGGTGAGTGGGTGTGCCTCGTCGACGGCGATCACCATCTTGGGTTTCGTCCCATGGTCAGGGAAGATCCTTTCTAGAGAAGCAGCCATTTTCCGAAACGATTTCTGAAACAGCTCGCCGAGCGCGGGCTGAGGCATAAAACATTTCGTGTTTTCCTCGGGTGCCTTCTCTGTAATTCCCTTAGTTCTGCGGTCCTCCGGTACTAAATGCGGCACTCACTCTCCATGTTGAGGCTTGCAAGCCTTCTTGTGATTGTATCTGTATCGTCTTCCGGAACAGGAGAAGTAACAGCCGCTTCTCGCTGTTCTTTGGTGGCACCTTCGGAGTCCACTAGTGCCTGCAAGAACGTCGTCAGCCCACAGTAAAACGAAGAGGAATGTCGCAAACATTGTCATAGTTTGTTTGCAGTTCTTGGAAAAAATCCTTCCTGACAGTAGACTTGGGAGGGTCGGACATGTCGCACATCTGTCTGGCCCATTCCATCACACCTGCTTTTCCGCCGCGGGTAGAGTAACGCCTCGAAACACATTCGTCGACTGTTTGGAAGAGCGCGATGAAAAAGGTGTAGCAGTTGGCAGTGTATAAATCTTCCCCAACAGTTTTCTTGTAAATCAAGATCCCTGATGGAATCTGGTCTCGGGGAGGGAAGCTCAGTTTGTCGTCCACTGGTCGTAGGTTCATGTATGTTGTGATGGTGTCCTTCTTGGGTAACTGGGGATGGAGTTAGTGGCGTATATGCGACTGTGAATGAGGGGATCACCTCGGATAGCATCCTTAATTTTCCTGTCCCCGAACTCTGAACGATGGAACAGAACTTTGCGTAACACCTGCTATTCGAATCGCGAAAGGATTCCTCGTTTTCGGTCAAATACTCGTGGAAGCCGTCCATAGCGGCACCACGATACTCTCCTTTGAAGGCGTTCGACAGAGGTACATCTAGCGAAAGTAAGTCATGTAATGTATGGATTAAATAGCTCATGAGTGCCAACCCATTGTAGCTGGTGCCGATAATTTTTGTAGCGCCTGAGGTGACGCAAGAATTTCTGGCGAAAAGGTTGACGGAAAATCAGCAGTTGAAAACGCATCAAGACGCTGAAAAGCACACTGAGGTGTCTAATCTTGGAGTATGACTTGTCTCTCCAAGCTGACAACAGCAAGTCACGCAATTCGTTGCCGTGATCCGGGGAATTGATCAAAACTTCTGCCTCGTCTGGGTCGACATACTTGAGATTTAATTCTCCATCTGATTTCTTTACGATGTAGATGAGAATAAAATGTAGGATGTTCAATAGTTTTTCGTCGCTAATACCGTTGAAGATGTCAGTGGCCTCGTTTACCGCCTTGTCGAGTTCTGCATGTTTAGCGTCACCGAAGCGATCTGGGAGGAGTTCGAGTGGCATGTTGTTGACTGGGAGCAAGATCGCATTGACCCCCCGCTTTTATATGGTTTGGAGCTGCCCACAATCGATTGATCACCATCCACAGCAAGTGTGGTTCGCGTCAATCCAGATTGTCGGGAAGGGAAACTGTCCCAATTCGCAGGCGACATGTTTACCAACCTTAACTCAATGCCGCGCTTCTGTGGACAAACCAGGAATCAATGGTGTGGGCTGTCGCAAAAAGAATGCGCTTTGGATTTGCTTTGGATTACGCGATAGGAGGCTCGGAGTCGAAGGCCACCTCATGGACGCATCTTGATGGACCCAAGGTCAGTACTCCCTGACAACAAGGCGCGGACTTCATCCATACGGTGAGAGTACAACACAAGTGCCAGCATAGTTTGCTTCGTGTGACAGATACTGGGCGGATATCACATCATACAAAGTAAACGTATCGTAGGTTACACCGCCGAGCACGGGCTGTTGTATTGAACGTGATGCAAAGTCTTAGAAAACGAAACCCTACATAATGTGTGGAGCCTTCGTTGCTAGGAATTAAAATGCGACCTCAACAACGGAATGCTAAAGGAGTGGAATCCAAATGTCGCGTCGACGCGAAAGCCTACACTGCGAAGAGTGTCATTCGACGTTGATTCATGATGTGGGAGGCGGCTCCCGTGACGCCTGCTCAGATGACGGTGATGGTGGGGAAGGCGTTCGCTGTACAGCCTGCTTCTTTGATCGCGCGGATATGGTGGAAACCAGTACGCCACTACCATGAAGAAGAGCACTAAACCTGATCATTGAGGGAGTGATGCATCCATACTCGTGAAGGTTTCCCTGAAGCGCCCAGGAAAAGCATGTCCCACATAGGTTGAGGCAAGCTGGCACAGTGAACCACAGCAACTGATATGATAGAGAGTAGAATTATCAAGGAACACTGGAACATCTGTTATCTCCATAATCTCCTCCACTTGGATTCTTCCGTACTTCGGCAAGTCTGCATCAACGATAGAGCGCCAAATGGTTGCTTCTAAGTAAGCTAGCAGAAATATTAATCCATAGATAAGTATGAAGGGAGAAAACTGTGTGCCAACACACCCTTCTGTTCCCATCAGCATATTTTTAGCATGTCCACCTCCGTCGGTAATTCCCTACTTTGTAATTGACGACACGGCGGAGAGGACGTAGCGATATCCTGCTATTTTGCTCTGGGTCCCTCTTAATCGTGGGTTCGGCAGGCGGGTTTTTTGTTGTTCTTCTCCTCTTCGGTATTTCAACCTCAACCTCTTCCTCCTTCTTTACCCGCTTTAGAGGAAGGATGATGGGTGATTGTTCCTTCTTGACTTCCATATACGTATAGATCTACAGTTTTCAATTAGTAACACTGAGGAGAAGGTGGAGAAATAGGAAGGTACAGTTTGGACTGCAGAGCGTGCTTTGCCAGGAACTAGCTTGGATAAGGTCCAGTGTAAGGTGGCAGTGGCGGCAGCGATGGAGTAACAGCACGAGGGTTCTTGGATCTTGGGTAAGTCCGATGAACAGGTACACTACTTGTCCTGATATGCGCAGGTGCGGAAATGGGCTCCTCACACACATCCTCGTCACCGGCCACGGCATCGACCTCTGGGCGCGTGTCTCCTGGAATCACTATCCCGAACACATGCGTGCCGCCTTGCACGTGTGCGCGTTTGACCCGACGCAACACATCCAATCTGCTTCGGGGAACGAATCCGGCGCCATACCCTACCTCCATCGCGGGTCATTTCTCATTGGTAACCACGCAGACGAACTGACATGGCTCCCCCTCATTGCAACCGTCGAGCATGGTTATCTCTCAATTCCGTGCTGCGCTTGGTCGTTCGACGAGCGGTTCGTGCGCGCGTCCAGCACCTCCCTCGTGGACTTGACCTCTATTGTTGATGACAATGAGTTCCTGGATCATCTGAATTTAGAGGCCGAGGGTACTCGCCAGAGTCAGCATTCGACCTACAGGATATGGCTCGCCAAGTTAAGTCAGTGGTTGGGATGGAAGATAGAGTGCGATACACTCGGATCCCGAGCACACGAAACTGGGCCATCGTAGGTACCTCCATACGCTCGCGTGCCACGCAAACGCTAGAGATCAGTTAGGTCGACAACGACTCGGAGACGATTCTCAAATTTATATACAACGGGCACTGGACATACTTCAGAACGTAGTGAGAAGAGGAGTATTCAAGACACGCACACCAGAAGGAAAGGCAGGCGAACACTGACCCGATGCCAGTCAAAGATGTCACAGGGTGGGCGGGGTAAGGAAGAATTGAAAGGGTGATTGTTCTCTTTCGCCTTTCTCAGACATCCTCCTGCACTCGGCAAGCAATCCCCTGAGTTCTGCCAAGCTGACGCTTCCTTTCCACTCCCGCTCCTCCTCGTCTGTCACATAGTCGTACTCATCGTCTTCCTCGCTGTCGTAGTCTTCATCATCATTTGGATCCTGGGGAAGATCGCCAAGTACTCCTCCCGAACAACCCTCGAGTCTCACGCGCACCTTTGCGCACATCTCCCACCACCTTTCCCAACGCTCAAAGCAGGTATCTGCCGGTCCATTGTTGTCGCTCAGGTCCTGCAGCAATCCTGGGCTCAGAACCCTCACGCGCTCCAGTTTAAGGAACGAGGCTCTGCTCAGGGCGTTGAAGTTGCAGTCGTTCGTGCGTTCATCATCGTCCGTAGGGGGTCGGCGTTGGCATATGCCGCGGCATATCCGACCCCGAAAGCGTACAGAAGGCCATGGTGCCCGATATGCTGGATATGGCTGTGTGGACGGTTCGTAAACGTGATTGGCA
>JBBPTV010000976.1:0-13188 GCA_038094275.1 Tubosaeta brunneosetosa | reverse complement strand
CAACATATAATGCCGAATTTTGATATAGCATTACAGAACAAGATAAGGTCTTATCAAGTTGTACCTATTTGGAGTCATTTGGCATGTGACATCTGGGCTTACAACGTTTCATTAGTTCAAGTGATGTTCATTCTTAGAGAGCTTTTGGCGTTTGCTGGAGCGGGAGCCACTGGCTTCAGCAAGCATCGAGTTATCGTCTGACATGATGGTAGCAGCCGAAGCACTGTCACTACTTAACTTCGAGCCCCTATCGAATTTTTCTCGTTCACCTTATGCCTCGATCACAGAAGGTTAGACTCTGAGCGCCATTGAAGGTGACAGAAGACAATGCTGCTACTGCGATGCCAACCGTCTCGACCTCATCACTTACCGCCATCATTGTAGTGATCGCAGTGACGTTGCTTGCTGCAGATGCCCTTCACAAGATAGTATGTACGTAGATTAGCACCAGATAAGAATGGGATACCCCCTCCAGGTCCATCCCACGGCGATTATGGAACCATATCATGCCAACAGTGAAGTCAGACACTCTGTTTATACCGATCAGTGTACACAGCTG
This sequence comes from Tubosaeta brunneosetosa, assembly GCA_038094275.1. Taxonomy (NCBI): domain Eukaryota; kingdom Fungi; phylum Basidiomycota; class Agaricomycetes; order Boletales; family Boletaceae; genus Tubosaeta; species Tubosaeta brunneosetosa. The sequence continues at coordinate 12,629 of JBBPTV010000976.1, read as the reverse complement.
ATTCTAATCCTTTCAGTATCAGCTCGACCTTGAATGATTGGGCTAACAAGCATGGCCCTGTGTCCACACTGCGTCGAGACAGTGTCTTCATCGTGGTCGCTAGAGTCAATGTAGGACCAGACGTCGTCTCTCGTTGAAGCGACTTATCCTGGAGGACCCCTTGCCTACATCGCTGCGATATGGGCCACACCTGTTTCGGCGTCGCAGCCCTCCTATTGACGACGTGGTTTGCCGACGCAATGATGGTGCGTTTGGGATACACCTGCGCATCTTTCCTGTTCTGACTTCAATGGGTTCGATAGATATGGCGTCTGTATATATTTTGCTACGACCTTAGGCATCCCGCCAGATTCTTGGTTCTCCTTTGCGCTTTCCTGCTCTACCTCGGTGCAGTAGGTAAATTGTGTCGTCTAGAGCCCAGCGTCTTGTGCTCGAACCTCTAGGTGGTGGATGTGGGATGCTGATCCTGATGCATCTCAATCGACCCATATGGTCAACGTACGCCATACGAGTCGCTCTTCCGTTCTACGTTTCGTCTGTCATGTATCATGCTCCCAGTTGATGGTGTCGTGGTAGAATGGATTTGTTGATGTCCTTGTTGCGTATATTCTTGGATAGTACGGTGCCGGTTCCACATGCGACGTGATTGATCAGCATGAAATAACTGACTCGAACGATGGTACCTAGCCTTCCCCTTGTACTTACTGCACCGTAACAGAGTAATCCTTCTAGATTCCTTGACATTGACTAAGGAACAAACCGGAGTTGAGTCGGACCGATAAAGGTTCTCCTCGTAGCGACCACGTCTACGGACGACGAGCATATTCTACGCGAGAAACGGCCATCCGAACTGTTGATTCCAACACTCGACAGGACACTCGAGCTGTCAGAAGAACAATTGACATTCCTGCGGCACGCTATCCGCAATCTCCCAAACGACCTCGTCGATCTTGATACCGAAATCGCCAAACGGGTGACGGTGGTACAACCCAGGTGAGTGGCTTGTGGTGTCGCTTTCACCAAGCCCAATGGCTCCTCATCTAGAGCGTAGTAGGTCATGTCCATCGTCACCGACGAGTACTGATGGCCGCCCTCAGCCAGATATACCCCTATGTATGCATTCGCGGCTTCCTGTACGCTGCCCTCCGCATGCCCGAACACGACCTGTTCGCCTACATCCTCGAAGCAGGTAGATCTCCCAACCCACCCATCCTGCTGGACATCGGTTGTTGCAGCGAGTACCCTCCCCCTCAGGATGATGCTGACCACCACGTCCAGCAGTGGGGACAGATCTCCGTCACCTCGTTCATTCTGGGTATAATCCTACCTCCGTCATCGGATGTGACATTCGCCAAGCCTTCATCGACCTCGGACACGAACTCTACGCGGATCGAGAGACCTGCCTCGTCCCGTTCTTTGCCGGAGACGTGTTCGATATCGTGCCCTGTCCGTTTCCATCCGAAGCGGACGAGGCCTATAGCGTAGCGTTGAAGGATATCACGAACCTCAACGAACTGCGCGGACGCGTCAAATATATTTATGCCGGATCGCTATTGCATCTCTTTGACGAGGGCACGCAAGAGGTGGTCGCGAGGCGTCTGACGACCTTGCTCAACGTCACCCCTGGGTCTCCTCCTGCTGTCGTCTTTGGGAGGCACGTAGGGAAGGTGATAGAGGGACTAGCCACCGACTCCATGGGTCGGTACGTCTTTGTCAGCCTTTGTGATTCTGTGTGGATGTTCAGGTGAATTGCTTGTAGGGTCAGATATCTGCACTCGCCCATGTCCTGGGAGCGGCTGTGGCGACGGGTCGTGGGAGAGACCAGGCGCGTGCATGTGGAAAGTGATCTACGTGTTGAACCAACTTGGACTGACGACACGGGACCGGTGTGGTGGAAGGTCTGGATCGGTGATCGAACGACTCCAGTTGATCTTGTACATTTAAACTGATGCGTGAAATGGGTCATTGATGGCGAGATTGTTGCATTCTACTCCTACATGCTTTCAGAACGGTACATTAAAAGTTCAAGCTAGGACAAAAGTATTCCTCCATCAACGGCGATCTATTGCAAGTTGACTCAGTGCGCTATTCCGACGGACCTAACAACATGAGCTTACACATTGTCCTGACGAAATGAGCGTCAGTAGATACGCGAAAGGGTTAGCAAGTAGATGCTTGCCTGTGATAAAGTGTGCCTCCTTGGACGCGAGAAAACTCACAACATTCGCAACGTCTTCCGGTTGACCATCATGTTTAATAGGTCTCATGGAAGCATGCTATTGACAGAGGACCATAAAAACGATGAGGAATATGGGGGGTGATGACTGACATCTGCACACCATTTCACCATTTCTTCGTCCAACTCGGGCCCTCCCCTGGGTTCGAAAAAAGAAGTACCTGTTGGCATTTTGGTACCTTCTCCGACGGACGGGTGTTGATACGTACTCATCGCAGTATGAATGACACCTGGCGCATATGAATTTACCGTGATGTTGTGTCGGCCCAGTTCCAGTGCTGACGGGGGTTCTAATCAGAACCAACACGCGAGGCATGGGACTCTTACCAGCAGTTTGCGTCAAGCTCCTGACGACGAATTTACTGGCAGAGTATGCAGTCACTGCGGGGTAGCCCATTCTTCCGGCGGCAGAAGACGCGCCAATGATACGCCCTCCACGCCCTTGGGAGACCAGCTGCGCAGCCGCGTATTTATAACACAAGAACGTGCCACGTGCGTTGGTAGCCATGACGCGCTCCCAGTCGTCCAGCGCAGCTGGACACGATCATCATGCTGCGAAAGACCGGGGAATGTGGCTTACTGTCCAAAAGCGTGGATGCTTGAGAAATCCCTGCATTTGCCACCATCTACAGTCGTGCGTCAGGACATTGTTTCTGGAGGCCGCATGGGGAGACACACCACATCCAGCCCACCAAGGCCTTTCGCAGCATCCTGAACCATTCGTTTGACGTCGTCCTCGACAGACACGTCCGCAGGCACCAAATGGGTCTTTCTGCCAAGCTTGCCGATGTCGTCTGCAACAGCACGCAGCTGGTCGCATTTGGATGGGAGGTCGTTCAGGGCGACGTCGAACCCATCTCTGGCGAGACGAAGAGCGATGCTACGCCCAATACCCTGGGCGGATCCGGTGACGAGGGCGATGCCTTTAGAGATGGACATGAAGGGCAGAAAGCAAAGCGGCCGGTTTGCTGTTTCATGTGAGGCGTGCTCCAAAGGGAGATAACGTATTTTGGGGAAGCCCAACTGTGTTCATGTCATGGCTTAAACATTGTTGCGCGCCGTTGATGCCGGCAATTGTCGGTAGACACTTGAGTAAAGGGTTTAGCCCTCGAGATGAGACGAACGCAAACTAGATGGGCCTACCAGCCACACAAACCCACTCTTGTCACTGAGAGCTGAGATCTGAGACATCCTGGAGAGCGAGCGGGGTAGTGGATGCACTGTGCCGGACTCCATCATTGATGTAGGACCCTCGACACCGCACAGGCCCTCTTGACAGTTCTCAGGGTACTCGTCGATGACTCTGGCGGGTGCACGAAGAAGGTTAGTAACTGCTTAGAGGTCAATATTCCCGAGTGCGTGAGTGTCTCACAGTGGTTTGTTGTTGCAGTCAGTTGAAATCTCAATTAGTATGCAACGATGTCTTTCTACCTCAGCAGCAGGCTATTCGGACGTTGAACACGGTGGCCCAAGCGACTTATCCTGGAGGACCCCTTGCCTACATCGCTGCGATATGGGCCACACCTGTTGCAGCTATGACTGTCGCAGCCCTCCTATTGACGACGTGGTTTTCCGACGCAATAATGGTGCGTTTGAGATATACCTGCGCACCCTTCCTGTTCTGACTTGGGTTCGATGGATGTGGCGTCTGTATGTATTTTGCTACGACCTTAGGCGCCCCGCTCGATTCTTGGTTCTCCTTTGCGCTTTCCTGCTCTATCTCGGTGCAGTAGGTAAATTGTGTCGTCTAGAGCCCAGCGTCTTATGCTCGAACCTCTAGGTGGTGGATGTAGGATGCTGGTCCTGATGCATCTCAATCGACCCATATGGTCAACGTATGCCATACGAGTCACTCTTCCGTTCTACGTTTTGTCTGTCGTGTTGAACATCTATGTCACGATCTTTATCTGTCTCCGACTGCTCCTGTTCAAGAAGAATATGGAACGGATCTGGGGTGTGTCCGGCTGTGTGTCTCTCTGTGTTATCACTCACTGGTATCGTTTGCAGGTCGAAAAGACGCTCGAGTATCTCCGTACATGAGCATTGCAACCATACTGATCGAGTCGGCCGCCCTCTACGCCATTTGGTCACTCGTGTTCATTGTCGTATACATATTGGACAACCCCGCGGAATACGTCCTGACTGTCACATTGTGTCCGGTTCAGGTACGTACATTCATGTGCATGGACGGACAGGCATTGACGCAGATGCGGCAGGTGATCTGCCCTACACTCATCGTCTACCAGGTATCAAAAGGGCCGAGTTGGGATCAAACAACGTCTACAAGGTTAGCTGAAAAGAGCCAGTTGGATTTCGGTGGTGATTCTAGGAGAAATTGTCACGGCCAAGTCAACGTGAGGTGCAATCGACCACCACGCTCGATCACGGAGGTTGTCCAATTTACCCTTTGCGATGGGTGTACAACGTATATCATATATATGATCTGCTCTGGGCGTCAAGCCAATCGTTAGTGTATTTCATTCAAGCGTGTATGACGAAGACGGGTAAGAGGCTGGCTAAGCGAGCTCTTTTCCCAATACACGAAGTCGCGGGCCGAATTAGAGCTCGGACGTGACCCAGACCCTTCTTTACTCTTACAATTAATTGGCTTCTAATAGACAACACGAGAGCTCGACAAACGAGAGAATGTGTTTGCAGCCTGGCACCGGATACTGAACCTGTTTCTGCCCATCCCTGCAAAGTTGCTCATGGGGGTTAACCTCGACCACCAAGTCACTCTCAAGTGTGATACCACATCTATGCAAGAACTGCGGTTGTCACAGTTGTTCGGGAGTGTACAATCAAAATACGAATTACCGCGGGCGTGGCTCACCGGTATTCTGTTTTCTCCCTGTTCCATGCATAACATCTGGCGTCGTAGAAGGACCACCACCGTAAGTATCCCAGGGCGTTCCTCGGTAACCCTACAAGTCAATGGCAAGAACATTCAGTACTGCCGAAACAACATTTTGATCAACGCACTGTCGACAATTGTCAGTTGCATATATTGGCGATTTATGATTTTGACACTTGCCATGTGCATCATAGTCAAAACCGCCACCGTCTTGGAGCTGCCTGAGAATCTCAGCCGCATCAAAATCAGGATTAACCTCTCGGCCTCCCTCCTGATGGTGCGGGTGCTGCAAATAATTCAACAGTGAAAAATTAGCGTCACTAAAATAACCCCGAGCTCACTGTCGATGACGGTCAGTTGTACGGATAGTGTCCACATTAATTTTTATACGCACCTGATTGCTGCGACTCGTGGGCAGGATCATTAACGTGTGAAGGAGGCTCCTCCTGATGTGGTGGGTGCTGCAAATCATTCAACAGTAAAAAATTAGCATCACCAAAACAACCCCGAACTCACTGTCGATGACGGTCAGTTGTACGGACAGTGTCCACATTAATTTTTATACACACCTGGTTGCTGCGACTCGTCGGCAGGATCATTAGCGTGTAAAGGAGGCTGAAGATAAGGCAATCTGGGTGACCAGAGAAACACCTGAAGGAACTCACTGCATGTGATTGTCAACTGCGTAGAAATTTTCGTTCATGAGCTTATCACTTACCATTGACATTGTTATGACCACCGCCCTGACCATCACCGTCATGACCACCACCACCATTACGATCGCCACCACCGTTACGATTGCCACCACCGTTATGATCGCCACCACCGTTATGACCGCCACCACCGTTACCACCATCATTACCACCACCATGAATCTGCCCACCACCCTCGTATGTCGAAGGCGTGCTGGAAGAAGCAGTGGAACAGACATCAGAATCGAGTAGAATTAGATACGAAATACTCTTCACCTCTGGGGACCTCCCCGTTTGCGGAGTGCCACACTCTTCTCATGGGCCGCTGGGCTATCCACAAAGTAATCATCAACTGTCCAGGTATCCACTGGTCAAACGAATCTCACTTATTTTTGACATCATTCAGGAATAGGTCTTGTGTATGCGGTTGTCTAATACGTGCGATGAGCACACATTAATCATCAGAAAGTAGTGTCTGACATACTCTGTGCGAGGAGAGATAGCCCGAGAGATATCCATCCGGGCGGGCGCGGGTGCGGAGGTGACGAAGGAGACCACACTCGAGATTATGAAGATGAAGGAAACGGAACGGAAACGCATCGCGAAGAATGGTAAATGAACGAGAGACAGTCGGCCGTCAACGGCTGATGAGTTAGAGAATAGAGAACTTGGGGCTGAAAAAAGCAAAGTGAGCAAGTGGACACGAAATGGGCACGTACACTTACTAGCCAGTACCTGTGGGTGAGAGATGCTGAAAGCCAGATTTTTATACCATACGAATGCTGGCGCACACTTGGCGGCATGGCTATGAAACACCTTCCAGCATTCAATACACACGGCCAGAAACATAATCATGTCCGCGGTACTTAGGTGAGGCGATGCTGCTTGACACTAGTTTCAATGAAGTCACAGTTGAACCGAGTGAATGTGTTAGAGGTTCATGACACGCGCCGGTGCTAACCCCCTCCGATGGCATCCTGAGGGAAATTATGACCAAACTCGTCAGCATCGGGTGGAACGAACTTCATTCTGCTCTCCAGCCAGGCCGATTGCGTTGCTACGCCGGGCATGAAGCGAAGACGAAACAAATGATTTCTACAACTATTTACAGCACTACAAGTCGCCTCTGTAACAAACCGGGGTATTGAGATTTTTTCTTTCACTGACCTTCTCGTCCATGATCACGTGGCAGGATTCAGTTATCAACAAAGGGGGACCATCGTATACTTTGACAAGGAGTACTATGGAGTCATGTGCACCTGGACTAACAAGTGTACTATGCTTCAAAACTCGCCAGAATCTACCCCAGGGTTTCATAGTTGACAATCACAAGGAATTGCTCGGCATGTTCTCCGTTTCCTTGCCAGTTACAAATGGTGAGCCCTTGGTTGACTTTGGGACAGCTAGCGGACACAGATATCCTTGTGTGGATTCTAGTAGCTCCACACTTGTATCTCTGTCAGCTTCCAACTTCACGTATTCACGCGCCCGCCACGCTGATGCTGGTCCACGCTGGGAGGCAGAACGGTCCCTTTTCGAAAGTGAGACAAGTCTCATTCAGTCGGTCACTCAACTCGGTGACCCTGGCGAGGTGGAGTGACCGCCGTCCGGAAGGAATTATTCCCACGAACGCGCTCGGGAGATCAGCACGGAAGATCTCTCCTAGCTGGGCTCTATACCTTGTCTACCCGATTGACTTTCCTCTCGATCAACAGTCGGGAGTGTCAGAGGCAATGACCACGGAGAATGTGGCCAAGGCGTCGTCTTTGTCAAATGAATTACGAATGACAAATTGTTTCTTGACTTCCACTGGTATTCCTGGTAAACACGAGCAGCCGTGCTGACGGTAGCGAGCCGTCGGTTCGAGTGTACGGGATCGATAGCAGTTGTTTGCTCACGATCCAGACCTTCCACCACATCAGTCCCCCAACTTGGACAAAGACGTAGATCACTTTCAACATGCGCCTGGTGTCTTCCACGACTTGCCGCCAGGTCATGGGCAAGTGCAGATTTCCGACCCTACATGCAAGTCACCCTCAGCATCAACACAGGAGTACAAATGGTAACCAAGACCTTTGTTGTCGGTGACCGGTCCCTCTATCACCTTCCCTGCGTGCCTCCCAAAGACGACAGCAGGAGGAGACCCAGGGATGATATCGAGTAAGGTCGTCAAACGCCTCGCGACCGCCTCTTGCATGCCCTCGTTAAAGAGATGCAACAACGATCCGGCGTAAATGTATTTGACGCATCCGCGCAGTTCGTTGGTAATACTGGGAAACCTGATACGAGCGAGGGGATGCCATTGGAGGTGCTGGTATGGTTTTCGAGGATTTGACGAGGTTCATCGAATCCGCCGCACTGCGAAAGAATTCTCCAGCATACTTTACTCACTTATGGTGGTTCTCGCAATGTCCACCAACTCACATCTATTCCCGCAGAAGAGGGCCTTGCTAATAACGCACCCACACTTCTACCCAACGTCGTTTCTTGACTCTGTTCTGTTCCCCGTAAGCATCCGTGCGGAACGTTGCGGAACTTACTGCCTTTGGCTTCTCGGATCAGATCTTTAATCTTTAACGTACCCTGCGTTCTGCGCGAACATGGATATGAGCGCTGGGCGCCCATGGCGGGAGTTCAAACATGTACAATACACGCAGATGTCTCGACGCAAACGCCGTCCCGGACTGCACAGTGCGAATGCAATGCAGGGTTGTACGCCATACAGACTGTTCATATCCGAAGAGACATATGGCCCGCCTGGGTTCTATCCGTGCCGCAACCAAGCACCGCTTGGGCGGTCCCCTTATTCCCTTCTTGGCAGGTCATCGCTGGAAAACCGACGATTCCAAAGGTCCTGGCACAGCTTCGTGTCGGTCCCGATCCACGGCTACTTGCGCAACGTCTTCACCCGGTGATCGGTCCACAGGTGATGGCAACGCCACCGTGTTCAGCTCTGGGATTTTCACTGGGGATGCGCAATGTCGGCCACACGGGATTGCCATAGGCATAGCCAATGATACTGAATTTGATCGGGGTAGGGCTATCCTCTACCCGTCTGTTTTTGGTCGAACGCGTGGTCGAGTTGCAGATCATCCGCGTCCCCCACAGCGTTACTGCGTGGCGCAGACGCATATCAGGTGTGTGAAGGGGGGTATCTTTTGACCTTGTGTGTGGAGTGTGAACGAGGACAGCACCATTTGTTTCCGCTTTTCCTTAAACAACGCCCAAGGGGCTAGCGGTGTGGGGAAACTAAGGTTTTCCTTATCGCGGGATGGTCGATCCGAAAGCCGAGGGTGAACGTAATGGTGGTCGGCAGTGTTCCTACTTTCGGTAGAGGTCAACGAGAGGTTTTACTTGTACTTTCTGCTTAGCCCCGGCGTTTGTACACTCCGGCATGATAGGGTGGCGCGCGTAGATCTAGTCTGGGAGTTACTTCCTGTTGGGCACGCTACAGAGCCGCAGGTGTGGCAGGTGTGTAAACAAACGTCTTGAGTTAGGTCCTTAGGTCTGGAGCGAATAGCTTGCGGTAATTTCCTATGAAATTTAAGGTTAAAATGAAAAACTAATGGGTCAAGCGGAGGTACGTGGTGTCAATTTGTCACCAAACGGTCCGGACACATCCGTGTGGTCCGTAAGACCCTGATTGTTCCGGCCCATGACGCATCGAAGCTTGTGTGGTTTCTTTCCCCCATAGCGCGCACGGGCAGTGATATGGATGCACTGCCAGGTGACATGACGTCCTTGCGTGAGCATGCAAAATAGATATTCCATGCAGGACGTAAAGTGGTAAAGGCCCGTACAGCAAAGTCATCCCTGCACTCGAACTATTATTGGATATTTCTCACCTAGGGCCTCGGCAGCCTTGAGGAACACTTCAGGAGCAATCACCTTTCGATCTCATTGCTGACCCAATATCGTAGCTTGCGGTACCCACCACTTTAGTGTAAAGCACGAAATGCGCTATCCCGTCGGGGAATGTAACGTTCCCATCAATTAAATCGGCGGGGAGGTGGCATTTCATTTGTCATGTTAAACAGCGGCTGTATCGGACTTTTCGAACCTAGACAATGTTTTTTTTTATTAATCTCATGGAAAAAAAGGCGTCTGCCATGCTGTCTAACACGTACTTTGCCATCTTATTGCAGGTGTTGGCTGCTCCTAACCCGAAGGGGCCGAAAACTCTTTCCCTGGGAGCGACTAGGCCACATAATCGAAACAGTGCTGGTATCGCCATATGCAGCTCTGCATCCACCACACCCGAACCATCCAGGATTGAATTAGTAGGCCCAATAACCGGTTTGGGGCGCTCACAGTGGCGGGGTACGTTCTTTATGCAAAGCTTCTTTGCCTTGTTAGGTAGAACACAGGATGGCTTATTTGGACGTGGTTGGCTCTGCGAGTGCCAGGCACCTTTGAACAGCATTGGACCTTCACCAGGCCATCGGTTTGGATGATTACCGGAATATAGATATCTACGCAAGATATAAGAACGTCAACACATCTATGCCACGAAGATCAGAGACCAGATTCCGCTTCCTAAGATATCATGACCGTGCAACACTCACCGCTATCTGACATCGGATACCACCTTTATACCATCTTTCTTTTCACCAAGCATGATATCCTAACCGCCCTGATTCCGGTGGTAAGCATGACTTGCTGTTCGCGCACTTTCTTCAGCTCATGATCTACCAGACATTATTTTGTCTCGCTTCGGCACCACTGTGCGCTACGCCCCACATTTTTCCCACAACTTTGTGGGTCTGGCTCCATCTCCTACAATTCGACCTCGCGAATCAGATCAAGGCACCAGAGGAAGACAAGATCAACAAACCATCGAGGCCACTTCCGGCGGGTAGAATCACCTTACGCAACGCAACGATCCTGCGGTGGCTCGTTGTTCCCCTCTGTCTCGCATACTCCTCGCTCTACAGCACCCAGTTGCTGTTTACCAGTCTCGAGATGCAGTTGTTCACATACTGGTATAACGAAATGGATGGCGATAAGCATTGGCTGTCAAAAAATGCCGTTCTCGCCATCTTGTACGGATGCACCGAACTCGGTGGCACGCTCGTTGCAAGTATGTTTGTCGTCCATACTTTGCCTAATTTTCCATTCAACTGACGATTGCTTCCCCCTACAAAGGTTGTGATTGTTCCACAGTCAGCGAAACGGCCAAAATTGCGGCACAGCTAACCGTTGCCGTCTTCACTACCACTGTCCACTGCCAAGATTTCAAGGACGCAGAGGGTGACCGCATAACTGGTCGCTGCACCGTTCCGATCATGTTCCCGATTGCCTCCCGACTCGTCGTCGGCCTCGGCCTCCCCACCTGGTCCTTCATACTGTGTTGCATCTGGGACATTGACTTGTTTTGCACCATCGCGTTCGTCGCATACGGATGCTTCGTCGGCGGACGGTTCTTATTCTTGCGCACGCGTGAGGCAGATAAACGGTCATGCAAGTACTACAGCGTGAGTGTGAGGCTCAAGCGTCGACATTCCAAATGTGCTGACGGACCCCCACAGGTTTGGTTCTCGCTGCATCACTTGCTTCCCGGATACTGGAATTACTTCCATTCCGTGGGTGAAATTCGAGGTGGAAAGTTACTCCAAGTCGCCTGGGACTCTGTTTCCGCCAATTTTTTCCCTAGAGGGCTCTGGAAAGGGATAGTAGTCGCTAGCGGCACGCACAGCACACTAGCCTTTTGAATTGTCAACATTTCGTTTTATTGTAGATATAAGCTTACTTCTTATGCCTTATCTAATACTGTAACATACGATAGCGGGAAAGACGGGGAGCACATTCCCCCCGTGAACTATTCATGCAAGTTAATATTTAGGGAGAAAATCCTGTATGTAAAACGGTTAGCATGACACTATGAACGCGTTGATAAGCTTCCGAAAGTTAACCCACACTTCATTTCGCTTGAAATCATCCTCAGGGCTCGTCCAGCTAGTAGCCTGATAAGTGAAGGTGGCTGCGCTTAAGGATGCACTTGAACTTGTGGGCACGCAGTGGAGTCTAGCCAGAAGTGGCCCAGCCAGCACTGCAGCACTGCATGAACTTCAAGGGATAGTTGCAGACTGTTGCGAAAAGAGACGAGCCTCTTGCCCGACTCTGCCAGCTGATCGGGGCAGGTAAGAAGCCTGGCCGCCTCAACACTGAAGAACGACGTCCCGCGTGGCAGGCAGGGGCGTTCAACGGTACGTGTCAGAGGCCGCTTCCGAATTGTTGGCGAAACTCCGATCGAGGCTTGGGAACTTTCTCAGGGGCTGCTACTCACTGCCACTTGTAAGCACCACTTTCGTTGACTAAAACATTTGGCAGCTTTTCTTAGTCCCGGTTGTCCATCACAGAGAGCATACATCCCAACCAGACTCTGACATTCCAAATGTCCGTCATGGACGGGTTTTTTTGTCCCGGGGGGACCGGCGGCCTTTTCTGGGCTTATCCCACGACACGTTATCTTCAACGTTCCAGTAGCTTAAAACGTCCATTGGACACTCAGCCTCAGTGGCGCCCAGAAAGGCGCTGTATTGCTCGCCCCTTGAGCGAACGTTCCGATAGTGCAGTGCTGCAGAAAGCTTCTCGGTCGACAGGATGCCTTGGCCTGTTTCTAACCCACAGGGGCTGCAGACGATGGGGTAAGCTGAATTCCGTTAAACGAAAACTCAACAATGTACTGCCAGAACCATTAGCCACCGAAGCGCTGCCCGATTTTTTTTTTCACTTCATACAGCATAATCTGATTACGACGGCGTGGATAACGGCCCCCGAACAAGGTCAATCAACGTTCCCTCCGTTCACAGGATGGACCACACATGTCATACCCGGCAAGTACGAG
>JBBPTV010000975.1:0-13190 GCA_038094275.1 Tubosaeta brunneosetosa | reverse complement strand
CACATACACCAAGTTTGTGCTGAAATCTCGAGGTTAGTTTAGACTTGAAATGTTGGTGCTTTCTGGTTGACAGGTTCTACTTAAAGTACAGGATTGGCATTCAAACCATAATTAAAACCCATCCTAAATCCTGAAAGATTTGTTGGGTGAAATGGGTCAAAGTGATAGTCTCGTAACCAGCCGTATTTGGTCTCCTTTTCAAGGACTCGGAAGTATCGGTCCATTAGTCACGCATGTCACACGACGTCGAGGTCACTCAGGTCTCGTCGCTTTTCACGACCCTCGCGATGTTTAACTGTAGCATAAACCACACGGTATCGGTGTTAGCGTGACAGACGTCACTCTGGAACGCAGCGTAAAACTGGACCGCGCTCTCCCCAATGGTTCCGCTCGATCAGCTTCCTAGTCTTTCCACCAAGGGCCTGGTCAACACTACGATGTACGACCTACCGACTGTGGATTCGATGTCTGTAAACGCGACCGTGAACGCAACCATCATTCGCGCCAACTTGTGGTTTGCTCTCTAATGTCCCGCTCAATCCGGAGACCATTACGGCGACCGTACCCACACTGGGGGACGTTGCTCTCAATACTCGGTACATTTTCGAGTCCCCGAGGACGTTTGTGCTCGAGATGGAACGTTGACGGGGATACAGGGAAGGCCACGATCTCGTTTTTCACCAGTGATCTCGTCATAAACGAGACCAACTTTTCCTCTACGGTCTGAATATTTTTCCGTCCTCATGACTATAGTGCGCCTACTCATGTTTTCACTAATGCTCGAATTGTGACACTTATCTCCTATGCTGGGTGACGACTGCGATCGAGGCGGACCCGCCCCTAAAGGAGATGGCAAATGTGAGTATATACCCCACCAGGTTTGGATACAACGTTTGAATGGGTGGATGGCCGGCTTGACGCTGCATACAGGAGGAAACGAGACTTCTTCAAATACAACGACATACGTTGTGGCATGTTCGCTCAGTGCGACCACCACGGTGGGCATCTTGGACGTCCGAAACGATTTCCTTGCAAGTACGGGGCTGGCAGAGTCCCCAGAGGCACCTCAACGGCCATGGTCTATTTGGTCCCCTGTCGGAAGTATGGTAGCGCTCAGTAGCGAGGTACCCTCCGTATGTTGATTAACCCTCGGCACGCACTTAGACCTTTGCTAGATATCGAGCGCTCTTAGCAATGCAAATGTGATAACCCGTCTGGATTGTATACCAGCATGGATGCATAAGTCCTCGGTTGCCTGTGCCGGCAATGCTTGACGCGTAGTATGCAGGTACACGATGTCGCTGGTTGGTATCAATGCAACTGCCAATGATGCTGTGGCTCTGACGCAGTCGAGCGCGGAACCTTCAGTGACACTCTGGCCCTCTCAGTTGGAGGACGCCATCTCGCAGATCGCGGCGCAGTATATTTGGGCGGGTAAGTGACATCCATAGTGACCGTTCCTAACCCGGCGGACTGAGTTTTGTCTAGCTGGTCATACCAACGGCATTTACGGACCTGTGTATGGGTCTGGTGAAAGCGTCGTGACGGACCTCGTCGTCATGCGCAGGCTCAACGTACGCCTCTCATCGTCGTGGACGTTCATGTGTATGCTGACGACTCGGATGCTACGCAGGTCAACACGATACCCGTAAGTCGCTTGAACCTCGACAGCCGCACAGACTCAGGTCAAGTCCAGGTTGTGGTCGCCTCTGCGGCGTCCCTTGTCCTCTTTGTCCTTGCCGTGTGCATGGTCGGGTTTGGTCCTTCGACGGCTTCACCGCTCTCCGAGCTCGGCGTATTGGAAACGCTGTGGCTAGAGGCCCACTCAGACGTCCTCCACACGCGCATGCACCAGGTTGCGGACCCGACGTTGCACGATCTGCGTGTTGCGGGCATGTTTGAGGTATGTTTGACGGACGAGGTCAGGGACGTGTCGGATGGTGAGACCTCCGGGCGCGGTGCTAGCGCTGGTGAATGAAGATATTTCTAGTTCTGGCCTCTTTGGTTTATCAGCTCAGGCTGGCATTGCCTCCAGCGAGGTCCTGAGAGATCATCGTGTATCTATGCGTTTCTCGAGTCTCACTGGCTGACACGGCTCTTCATTATCCAGCCGGACGATGTACTATAGCAGATTGAATGTATACCAATTAGTTTTGTTCATTCAATAAAGCCAAACGACCGACTTGAATTTTTCGATTAGCAAATCTAGGGCTTTGGACCAAACTTATAGGACCAGAAACCCAGGGCATTGTCCTCGGAAAATCCAAAGTTCAGACTTTTTGCGGAAGTTGGCCTCTCGATCCTCAGATAATGCTTCTGCAAAAAGCCAAGACGGTGGTAAGAGCATTGTCACAGTACAGTTTCCATGGATCATGGCCCTGCGTGCAAGAAAGTCAGGCCCCGAGATGTACATAAAGAATACGCTGGTCCAGAGGTATATCCACCGTCCTCAACGTCTTCCACAACGCCCTTGCCGCACGTGAATACTCTAGACCTCCCGACTCATCCACCATCATTTCATAAAACGTCGACGCCACCTGGGTCGCAGGCGCATCCAACACGGACCACATCGTCCCAACGACGGAACGAAATCCAGCAAACTGCATCGCAGACGCCAGATGGATCACCTCGTCCGGATGCTCCTGATCGCCCACCGTCGTATGGCACGCAGACAGGTAGGCGAACTCTGGGTTCTGGAGGTGGCACTGGATGATGCGCTGGATCGTGAACATGCCGTCGCGGAGCGCGAACGCAGACTCGAACGGCGCCTCTTGGTCCGCGTACCCGTGGCACGAAAAGTGGACCCATTCGTTCTGGCTTAGCTTGTCGGCGACGGCGGACACGCGAGCACCCTTTCCTTCCATGCGCGTGAACGTCGTCACGGCATTCACATGCCGTTCGATGTTTGCTAGCTCGGTTCGGATGGATGGGAGCTTGCTGAAGCCAGGGGCGTTTGCTTGACCGATCGCAATGAAACACTTTTTAGCACGTTCCGGGCTCGGGACTTCTGCTCGTCTGGCAAGGATAAGCGCGTTCAATGTGGTGGTGTACGACGAGATGAAAAAATCAGAAAGACCTTCTTGACCATGTCTATATGGAGCGGCAGCATGCAGAGGCAAAAGAGAGAAATCCGATGTGGGGCACCACCAAATGCGTGCATGGCGAGGACACGTCGTCCGGAGGACGTCCACGATGGGGGATACAACGCTGTCCCAGAGTTCCTGCAAGAGATACTTGAGATCCGTCGTCACATCCGTTCTCCTCCGCGTCGCAAGCGTCCTCAACGCACGGAGCTTCGAGGCCCATTCTCCAACATGTTCTTTTGTAACTGGTAACGCGACATGAACGGGATCCTTGTCGGCGAACACGACGAGGGCGTCGCAACTATATATACTTGCGTTGACGATGATCACAGGACCACCGCTCGCCGCTCGCTGGAGATCGGAAAAGGGCGAGGGGAGAAGGAACCGGGCGTGACTAGGTAAGTCACGAATCTCGGAAACCACCTTTTTCAGCTGCACATTGAGGCTGCAGATGCGATCGTGCTGGTCTGCGCCAGGTGCACGGAGGGTATGGCGAACGAGTGAAGTCAGACGGATGAACTCGTCTGCCAAGTGCTTTCCTGTGGGGCCCGATGCGATGACGTGGTCTAGGGGAGGACGGAGACGCGTGAGCTGGCCCCAGAACACCCCTCGGCCTTGTTCTAGAAGCTCGAGCGCTTTTGCGGGAGATTGGTTGCGAAGACAAGCCGAAAAGGCATCCACCGCGAGCGATGAGGAGAGGGTCTTGCCAAGAACGGCAAGGTGTTGAGGTAGTGGTGGCAGAGCCGCCTTGTGCTCCACGAGTAGCCGAAGAGCAGTTTCGTATGCGAGGAGTGCTGAATGGTGGCTGAATTCTTCAGCTGCGTAGACCCATGCTCTTGTGGCTATTAGATCATTCGTAGAAACCGTTTCATGCGTATGCACAAGCTCTGCATAGAGATCGAACAGCACTTGTTTGTCCTCTACCCGACTGGATTGTGCGAACCGATCATAATACAACGAAGCAAGACCCTGCAAAGACGTCGACCGAGATGGATGTCGCAGTGGTTGCATTGAGAGGGCTTCCCGGTAGAGAAGAACGGCTTCATTCAAGTCGGCCATCTCCATGAACTGCTTATGCCGAGAAGAGAGACTATTTGCAAGGTTATTCAAAGATATTGAACGACCCGGGTGCCCCTGTGGGCACAGCGAGAGTGCTTCCCGATGCAGAACAATGGCCTCGTTCAGGTCATCCGTCCCCCCGAGCTGCTTGTGTCGAGAGTAGAGGTGATTTGCAAGATTGTTCAGACATAATGAGCGATCAGTGTGCCCCTGTGAGCACAGTGAAAGGGCCTCCCGCTCAAGTACAATGGCCTTGTTCAGGTCATCCATCTTCTTAAGTTGCTTATATCGAGAGAAGAGACTATTTGCAAGATTACTCAGTGATACTGAGCGATTAGGGTGCCCCTGTGGGAACAGAGATAGCACTTCCTGATTGAGAAAAATGGCCTCATTTAGGTCATCCATTCCCCCGAGCAGCTCATATCGAGAGCAAAGTCGAGTTGCAAGATTGTTCATACTAGATGTCGAAGCAGGGGGTCCCAGTGGGCGCAAAAAGAGTGCTTCCCGATGGAGAACAATGGCCTCATTCAGGTCATCCATCCCCCCAAGCTGCTCATATCGATTGGAGAGATCAACTGCAAGGTTATTCAGAGATGATAGGTAATCAGGGTGCCCCTGCGGGCGCTGCGAGAGTGCTTCCCGGTGAAGAACAATGGCCTCATTCAGGTCATCCATCCCCCCGAGTAGTTCATATCGAGAAGAGAGACGATATGCAAGATTGCTCAGAGATGATGAGTGACTAGGGTGCCCCGGTGTACACAGGGAGAGTGCTTCCCGGCAGAGAACAATGGCCTCGTTCAGGTCATCCACCTCTCCAAGTTGCTTGTGTCGATAGAAGAGAATGATTACAAGGTTGTTCAGAGATGACAAGTGATTAGGGTGCCCCTGTGGAAACAACGGCAGTGCTTCCCGGTGGAGAGCAATAGCCTCATTCAAGTCAACCATCTGCTCAAGTTGCTTGTACTGAGAAAAGAGACTGTTTGCAAGATTGTTCAGAGACAATGAGCGAGTAGGATGCCCCTGTGGGCACAGCGAGAGGGCCTCCCGCTCGAGAACAATGGCCTCACTCAAGTCATCCATCCCCCCGAGCTGCTTGTATCGATAGGACAGACTGGACGCAAGGTTGTTCAGAGATGCTGAGTGATTAGGGTGCCCCCGCGGGAACAGCGAGAGCGCTTCCCGGTGGAGAATAATGGCCTCGTTCAGGTCATCCATCTCCTCAAGTTGCTCATATCGAGAGGAGAGGTTATTTGCAAGATTGTTTAAAGATGACGAGCGATCGGGGTGCCCCTGTGGAAACAACGACAGCGCTTCCCGGTGGAGAATAATGGCTTGGTTCAAGTCATCCATCTTCTCAAGTTGCCTGTATCGAGAGAAGAGGCTGTTTGCAAGATTGTTCAGGGATAATGGGCGATCAGGGTGCCCCTTTGGGAACAGCGATAGCGCTTCTTGATGGAGGACAATGACCTCGTTTAGGTCATCTGTCTCCCCGAGCTGGGTGAATCGAAAGGAGAGACCAACTGCAAGATTGTTCAGACATGATGAGCGATTAGGGTGACCCTGGGGGCGCAGGAAGAGCACTTCCTGGAGAAGAACAATAGCCTCATTGAGATCATCAACTATCCCTAGTTGCTGGTACCGACGAATGAGATCATTTGCAAGATTTGTTAAAGGTACTGAGCGATCAGGATGCCCCTGTGGGTGCAGTGAGAGTGCTTCCTGGTTGAGAACAATAGCCTCATTCAGGTCATCCATCCCCCCAAGCTGCATGTATCGAGAGGAGAGACTCCTTGCGAGCTCGATAAGAGACGGCGAGTGATCAGGGTGCCCCTGTGGGCACGATAACAGCGCTTCCCGGTGGAGAGTAACGGCCGCATCCAGGCTATTGACTATCCCTCGTTGCTCGTAGCGAGTGTCCAGGTTGACTGGACGCTGGATCAGTATGGCAGTTCAAGAGGCATTCCACGAGGAAGATGTTTTTCTGATCCATATTCTCACCTGGATCCGGCACGCAACTGAGGATGGAATTCGCCATTGAATACAACCGTCCAGCTGGTGGTGGTTTCTAATTAGGCTATTCAAATAAATGGAAGCAAATACCTAATCGACGAAACATGATGGTTGGCTGAGGAGTGACAGTATTTGTGACGTAACGTGTCTTAGCTGTCACGTTTGGACGCGACGTTGTCTCCAAATCCGATGGCTGTCTTTGATGGCGTCTGCTACTCGCTCTCACCGACGCTCCCACCGTCGCGCAGAACTGAACTTGCAGCTGTACTCGACCTCAATGGCGCGGTACCGCAACCACCTTACACCCATCTCATCGTCCTGGCTGCCTCTCACGCTCACAGCGATGTCACCGACAAGCCCAACTTGAAGATCGTCACCGACCGCTGGGTCGATCGCAGTGTCGTATTGGGCAAATTGCAGCCGTGCGTGTCTACCTTTCTGACCTCTCTTCCGTGTCGTGACCGTCGCTCAGCGAGCAGTATTACTCGCCTGACCCAGCAATGATCTTTTCGGGCGTGGTTGCCTGTGCTACCGACGTATGTTCTTCTTATACCACATTGCACGTGTACCTCACCCGTCTCAGCTCTCCGCACCCGACTTGGAGGTCCTCTCGGCCGGTATCACCGCCCTTGGCGGCCAATGGCGTATCGGTCTTACTCGTGATGTTACTCACCTCTTCGCCCTCCGTACAGGCAGTGACAAGGTACTTTCAAATCGCATCCACTGCATCCACCGTCTCATTCACCATTCAGTACAATACCGCCCTTCACTTCGCACCCCAAACTCACATGTGCATCATCACTCCACACTGGTTTGACGATTCTGTTCGCCTCGGTCGTCGCGTCCCAGAAACCCCTTATACTTGGCCAGATCCACTCGTTTTACGCCCCGGTGTAACTCTCGATCCAGACGATGATGTCGTCACCATGGAGGGCAAACGAAAAAAATTACAGGGTGACACAGAGGCTGATAATAATACCAATGTCCCAAACGAAGGCGAACATGTCCGGGTATGGGACAGCCGTCGGATTCTCCTTTCTAGCACTCTCGAATTGGGGAGCAGGTCGCGGAGCGCAATCGAAGCTGGAATTCGTCGTGCAGGCGGTGTCGTCGTGCCAATTGCCGAGGACGCGGACGAACAGGCAGAAGCAATGGCGATAGATGAGTGTGATATCTTTGTCACGCGATGGCGCAGCGGAAAACCGTACTTCAAGGTAGCCATTTTTGATCTCATCTGTTTCCTCTCACCGTTTTGGCACTAGGCGGCGCGTGCATCGCTTCTCATCGGCACCCTCACTTGGCTGTTCAGTGTAGAGTCGAGTGGAACCCTCCATTCGCCCCTCGATTCTTTACTCTGGTACCCGGTTCCAAGAGGTGGCGTCTTTGGTCTTATTGATTGTGTTCGTCATGGTTTAGCCTCCATCCTTTCCTGGCCTCACTATTTCTCAGGAGATTTCGGTGACCAACTACACGGGCGCGGCACGCGATTACCTCAAACGTCTCATCGTGCTCGTTGGTGCCAAGTTCACCCCAAATATGAGCCAGTCAAACAAGGTCCTTGTAGCCGGTTTGTGAGTGTCGCGTTCGTGATGTTGTCCGGGCACATGCTCATTGTTCCCCAGTCAGCCCTCCCCAAAGACGACCCGCGCACTTTCTTGGTCTATCCCGGTTGTAAATCACACATGGTTAGAAGACTGTTTCGTTGAATGGCGGTGCGTGTCTTTCCTCTCCCCTTTCCATACCTCTGACACGTACTAGCGCTCTCACTGTCGGTCTTGAGCGCTATATTGTTTATCCCACAGGGATCGACTTTGGTAAAATGTTGATGACACGACACGGTGAATGTACGCGTGGTTTATAATTTGCCTCCAGTTGTTCACTTTATTTTTTTTTCTGCAGCCCCTTCGTCTCAACCTGCACCTCTCCCGCGCTCAAGCGGAGGTGCTGTACCCGGTGGTCGCGGTGTGGGTACTATTAACGTAGAACAGGAGGAAATACGCGATGCCGAATACCGTGCGCGTGTACCCGAGGGTGAGCATTCGTTTGGTTTATGTACGACACACGAGGCATTTACTGACATTACAACAGCAAATGGACCACCCACATCTCCTGTAGAAGGCACAGGACCGCGCTCGCAAACGGCTGCTATAAAGAAGACTCCGTCGTCGTCCGCAAGGAGGCGCGGGTCAGTGTCGACGCCGAGAACGTCCGCGACGGCTGGGTTTGTGGACCATGTAATTGAGCTACCGGCAGACGACGAGGCAGGTGGACGGCGTACCCCTGCAAACGGTAAACGACGCGAGCAGACGCCATTAGCTTCGCGCACGAGACCGCGGAGCGTTTCGAGGGCATCTTCAGGTCTCTTTTCAAACGGAGCCGATATCGAGGTGGCGGGGCCTCCCACAGGGGGGAGTGCAAAGGGGAAAGAAAAGGGGAGGGAAGAGGGGAAGAGCGACACAGGAAAGCGACGAACGCGCCCAGCCGACGAGGAAGAGGAAGACATCTTCGGAGCATCGCGGAATTCAAAAGCACGTTCTGCTCAACAAAAGTCAGATGTTCGAGGTGCTCAGACGGATGACGAGGTGGAGAAACGAGCGCCGGGGCAAGCAAGCAAACCAAAACGACGGATAGCCAACAAGGCTGTCGATTCTGATGTGGAGGTGTCCTCAGACGGAGGCACGGGCGATGGGCTAGAGAGGGGTTCAGTTCCGCCTCGCAGGGCGGTGGCCGCGGGATCGGCAACGCCTGTCAAATCAGGGATGAAACCGAGACCAAGGTCCAAGCCCAGGTCGGCTCCAGGTGGGGAAAGCGAGGACGAAGTACGAAAGCTGGCCGCCGAGTCTGGGACACTCGTGGAGACCCAGAAAGGGAAGGAGCCAACGGAGAAGCCGACGCGCAATGGCGAGGTTGGCACCAAAGAGAAGAAAAAAGCCAAGGGAAGTGAGGGGAGAAAGGAGACCGGGCCGAGCACGTCTAGTCCTCGGTCGCCTACACGGTCGCCGTTAACAACCTCGCCAAAGACAACGAGCGCGCGTCCGCTCAAGCGGCGACTCTCCGTCGTTGTCCCATCCGTCCCGAAGGACTACTTTTCGTCACAACCGAGCGTCCACGATGCGAACGAGACGCACGACCAGGGCGAGCGGGTGAGGGAGAAGGATCCCGGTGCGTCCGCCGGGTCGACGTCCCGAGGCAAGCGGGTCGCACCCGCAGCGTCGATCTGTGCAATCTCTGCCGAAGCGTCCACGTCAAAGACCAAACGCGCGAAACCCCTCCCTGCCAAATCGACCGGTGTCTCTCGAAAGTCGGATCCCAAACCTCGAGCAAAGTCCAAGTCCAAGGCGGGTGGGTCCAAGGGAATGATGCGTGCAAGCGAAGACGAGGAGATGGACGATGTGGAGGAAGGCGATGGGACGTCTATGATTGTCGAGTCGGTGGCCTCTTCGAGTCGTGGTGGACCGAGACGGAGTGCGGCTAACAAGGCGAGTACGCGGCTGAGAGAAGAGATCATGCCGGATGTGGTCAGTTTCGAAAAGGAGCGGAAGCAGGCAAAGCGGAGGCGGAGTGAGGACTGGGCGTCGGTCGTGTCGGTGAGAGAGGAAGCCGAGGAAGCCCCGAGACAGGAGAAGAGCGGCAAGAGAAGAAAAGTGTCCAAGGAAGAGGAGGAAGAGGAAGAGGAAGAAGAGGTGGCAGTGTCCACCAAGCCGAAAGCGAGAGTGAGCACTGGAAAGGGAAAGGAGAAGGAGAGAGCAGCTGTAGACTCTGACGAGGAGGCGGAAGTGTCACCAGTAAAAGGCAAACCGGGTCGAAAGAAGGGGAAAGAATTGACCACCATTCGGTTAATGACGACCGGTGTATCTCTTTCCGACGATGTGGTCAAGGTCAGTCGCTCCTTTTTCCACAGTATACACATGCTCATGTCGAGTGGTCCACGGTGCAGCGTCTCACTAAACTAGGGATACAGATGACAACAAAACCGACGGACTGTACACACCTCATCGCCAAGGGTATCGTCCGAACAGAAAAGTTCCTCTGCGCCATGTCCGTCTCGCCCTATGTTTTGACTGAAGAATGGGCCAACGCAAGTGCCAAGGGAGGAAAACCCCTTCGTGCGTTCAATCCGTATATTGTTACTCATGACTGATCCTCTTCTCCAGCTGAATCCAATTATCTCTTGTCCGACGAAGCCGCCGAAAAAAAGTGGTCGTTCAAGTTTACAGACGCCTTGGCACGCGCCAAGGAACCTGAAGGGGGTTCCAACTTGTTCAAGCACATGACGTTTTATGTCACGCCCAAAGTCGCCGTGGACGCCAAGTTGCTCAAGAACGTGGTGTCTGCTGGGGGAGGTCAAGTGCAGACGTCGACGACGCCGACGGTGCGGATTCTCAACGGCAAGGCGGACCGGTACGTCGTGTCGTGTGAAGAAGACAGGGGGATCTGGCGGCCGTTGGCGCAGGAAGGGTTCAAGGTGTATTCGCCCGAGCTGTTGTTGAGGGGTGCGTTGAGACAGGAGATTGAGTGGGAGAACAAGGCGTGTTTGGTGGCGGGGTAATTCTCGAGGGTCTCGAACATTTGGCTTTCAATAATGTGTATTTCCCCAATGAGGGGCACATTGAATGGGAGAATGGTAGAGTAGTCGTCGAAGTAACGATATTGGCCTTTGTTTTTTTGGTTTGTATGTATTCAATACTGTAGATGGAGTCGCAGCCTACGGCAATTCTTCAGTGGATGCCCTCGACATGCCTCAGTACTGTGTCCTTGGACGGACTCTTTCAACATCAAGAATAAATATATACACGATGATTCATCAACTGGGCAGCAAGCACCTAATCCATCCGTGCTCGCGCAAGAGAGTAACCGCTGAGTACAGCGGTCCGCATACAAAAAGAAAAGCTTCAGAATTACACATGCCTGTGGCCTCAATAGTTTGAGCCCAAATGAAAACTGTCATCACTCAGTAATTCCAACACCACGCTCGGTTTCCTCGTCCAACACTGATCCGATCTCATCCGCCAAACACACCTGAAACATGCCCGCAGCCCGCAAATTGTCCAGGGTCGGGTCTGCAACCTCGCGCATGTGCGCATGGAGGACGTCTGAATGTGCTTCCAGCCACAGCGTTTCCAGAACGCCCAGCTCGGAGAGTGGGGATGATGGCAACGGTTTGAGGCCGATCATGTACACGGCGAGGGCAAAAAGGATCAACGATGCTACAAATACAATCACGACCTGTGCCTTTGTGTTGAGACATCCTGGTCGCGTCTACCACTGGAACAGATTCTTACGGGTATCGTGTTGATCTATGCACCCGTCAACGTCGTCAGTGTCACACGTTGATGGCGATGATGAGAAACTCACACGCAACCTTCGCATGGTGACTAGGTCTGTCACGATGCTCTCACCAGACCCCTTGATGGTATGACTAGCTACAACGATCTGGTCAGCCTAGTTACACGTTACTACCATAGACGTCACTCACCCACCCATATGCACTGCGCCGCAACTCGAGAAACGGCTTCCTCAAACTGAGAGAGTGTGTGTGTCACAGAAGGATCCAAGCTCCACCGCGCCCACGACGCAGCGTCATTTGCAGCCGAGATGACCCCAAGTAACGACATTGTATACCTTGCGTCTGTCGTATAGGCAATTAGGGACTTACACATCGAGACCAGGACCAGTGGTACGTAGCGCGCTCGATACCTAACATCGAGAAGGATTGAGTCAATGTCTGTCAAGCGATAAACGAACCTCCTTAGTGAGAGATGGCATATTCCAGATAGGTGACCAGATGGTCCATGATCGCTGTGACGCATATGCTGATGACCATGGCTGGCCTATACTGAGAACATCATTTTGGACGTCTAAGACGCCCACCGTCGTCGTTGCGTTGAGTGAACATGCCACAACATACCCTGCCGTTCCTCCTGTCCATAGCGTTAGATGAATAATCATCCGCTGAAAGCAACATTTTGCAACCTGGTGAGGTACTTTCCCAACCTGTGCTCAGCTGCCTCCCGTTCACTGTTTCGCCTGGGGGTACGTCCGCTTCAAGAGCGGTCGTCACCCAGTACAGGATGTAATTATCGCATTCTGGACACTTACTTAAACGTCAATGAGCGCGTTCTGATCGTGATAGTCAAAAAATTCCAAACCATTGATGACATATCGCTTGGGTTAGTAGTCGGGTATCCCAGAAACAAGATCGTGTCCTGCGCTGCGTCACAGGTCAACCTATCTCAGGATGCAACGCTCTCGACGACCTACAAGTGGACCAAATGTACACACTGACATCCCCCAAAGTGGGTATGGTTATATTGACGAAACCTGAATATTCAGAGGGACCAGATCGGAGCAAACCACAGTTGGCGCGAATGGTCGTCGCATTTACATAGGCATTTACAGATGCCGAATTCATCATTGGAATGTCATACACCGTACTGTTCACCAAGCCCTTGGTGGAAAGACCAGGAAAGTGGTCAAGCGGAACGAGTGCATAGAGCGCATCCCAGTCGTACGCGGCATGCCCCAGCAAAGGCGGCCATGCCAACCTTGTCTCTGCTGTGTGGTTCCTGCTGATATCGAATACCTCAAACTGCATCACGGTCGTGGATGCAATGTGGAGGATGGATATGCAGAGGTAATATGCTATGATTGCAAGTGTCGTGCGGAGCGATGCAGCGATCTTGACTTGTTGACAAACCCCAACCAATGCGGAGCCAATACTCGTCCATGCTTGGGAAAGGTCGTGCATCCTAGTTAGATTTTGTGTAGACGCCATGGCCCGAGAGACAGCGAGCTTCTGTGTGAGGAAAACCAAGATTAGAGTATATGCCTATAGTAACGAGCCGGTAAACCATTGGTCGTGATTGCTGGCAGCTGAGGTTAAACTCACGACATAAAAAAACTGCAGTGACGCTGCCAATGCAGCAGCAGGTACTTGGCTAAGCGACCGAACGATGACATGGTGTTCAGGATGGCGTACAAGCAACAACAAAACCACGATATGGAAAAGAATGAAGAATCCATGCAGCAGATAGCACC
>JBBPTV010000974.1:0-13199 GCA_038094275.1 Tubosaeta brunneosetosa | reverse complement strand
TCTACATCTCCGATGTCGGCGCCTCCTTCCTAAAGCCTCTCTTCGTCGTCGGATGTTGCATCACCGGACCCGGTCTGTTCCTCTCGCTCGCCATCGAGCGTCTCCTCCGACACCAAGGGCGACTCCCCCCCGAGCACCGCACTCTCGAACGCGTCTTTGGCTGGCTCGCCATCGCCGGCGCCTTCATCGCCATGTGGGGGCTCGCCCTCCTCTCTGGCTTCGACACGGGACGGTACCCGACCGAACACATGCTCTTCCTGCTCGTGTTCATGCTCGGCGTCTCCCTGTCCGCCATCTTCACCGTGGTCGAGTTCCGGTGGCTCGCACGTGACTATGTGGAGCTGGCCACGCTGAAGCGGGCGTACGTCGCCAAGGCGGTGATCGGCTTGACGCTGGTGCTCTTGGCGATCGCGTTTGGGGTGGCGTTGTTTTATGCGCCGAATGTCGGAGGGGTGATTGAGTGGACGATCGCGTTGGGGTTTACGCTGTATTTGCTGACCTTTGCGTACGATCTACGGATGGCCAGGGTGAGCAGGGAAGGCATGGGGAGCAAGGAGGGCATGCTTGAGAAGCCTTGATTGACGCGCTTGTGACTTGGCCAATACCTTATCTTTATCACCACCCAGCTGTTATGCCAATCACTTTAGAATAAAACTTCACATAAAAATTATGGCTCCTGGATCATGCCTACGTCTGAGGAGAATAGAGCATCAAGAAAGTAACAAGCATGTAAGTAGCTTAGATATGCCCGGGAAAAAAAGGTCCACCCGGAAAGGTCCGTCTGAGATTGAATGCACATATAACCGGTCACCATCAGGCGATCGCAATTCACTGTGCTGCAGCTCTGCGCTCAAGCAGTGACAGTCGTATGAAAGGATGGTACACATTTTTGTGTGTCAGCTTTTCGTACGTCCGGATCACTTTGCGCGAAGTCACCGGACGAATCTGTAGAGGATTGTCAGACAACAGACCTCTCCCCGACTCGAAAACTCACTATCTTGGGCGAACATATACTGTCCCTCATCCAATTCTGGGGGACACGATCGGGGCCGGGAGCTCTGATCAGAGAGCAATAGTCTAGGACGACATTCCGAGTCAGGCAGGAAAGGGAGTGCAGGTAAAAACGTGGTGTGGACAATGTGGACGACTAACTTTCTTTCCATGTGTTTGGTGCGTGCCTTCTCACTAAATGCCTGTTTCATGAGTTCTCGTCAGACTACAGCCGCAGGCCACTGAGTCAAACACGAACAGCAACGTTTGCTTTCAGCATCTTGAGGGACTGGCATGTGCCTCTAATCGAACTCGAGGTTCCCCTGCACAATTCGAGACAATCCTGTCGAAGCGTTGTGGCATTGTAAACCCTAGATTGCAAGTCGTACGTCTTCTTTCTCAGCCTGGCCATTCCAAGTGAGAATGCCGTGATTACAGAGCAGAACAGACGCACGTTGCGAGATGGCGTGCAGTTCGCAGGACGATCCCGGGTTCTATCAGGAGACCATCTTCCACGGCTTTCTTGAAGAATGCTTCGGTGTCGTCCATCAGGGACTCCAGTTCCCTGATCCTGTTGCTCGGAAGATGGGATCGACACATGTTGACCAGACAGACGGTCAAGGATAAAGTGGCCACGACGAGTCCAAAGATATTAGAGAAAAGAGAAAATGTGCTGACACCCATCGTCTTTGGGTTTGGTGAGTCGGGATTTCATCGTCGCAGAGGGAGCTTTATACGACTGTCCAACTTCCTGTGGCGAACACGCCATGTCCGCGAGGTTGACGGTTGACGATACCGCACACAAACCTCACGCCCTAGCAAGTTGTGACTCATGGACACTGCACATTGTACCTACTGTACCAGCCGACTGAATTCGTCCGTCCCCGTCACGCGCCACCCATATCGAATTTCTCCGCCTTTTTTTCTTTTCTTTTTTTCGTTTTATGTAAAAAAAGAAAACCAATCCCGACTTGGGTTCTACTGTATCATCTGTTTGTCACGACTCACCTTCAGAGAGTGTTCAGAATGGATCCTACGGCAATCATTCAGATCTATCTTACCCGTCCGTGGTGTTCAAGTCTCCTTTCTCTCTATTCCATACAGTGATATTCAAACGCTCTCCATGCATCCTCTCAAATGGATGCGGTTCGTTATGTTCAGTATTTGTGGAGCCAAGGGAGATCTCGCGGAAGCACCAGACGGCCCTCCCGTCAATTACGACCACACGACTTTGATGACAGTTATCCACAAGGAAGCGGGGGTTACCCAAAGAGAGAAAATGTACTGACCACCGCAATGGATGAAGTGAGCCTGGTTATGATGTATTTAACGGGTGTTACACCACAAGAGGTGGTTAGAAGACGAGAGAAGCGGGTGGAAGAGGAGGAGATGATAGCAAGGGCAGCAAGTCAGAGCAAGGTGACGGAATGGATAAAAACCATCCACAATGTCTAAGCTCAATCAAGTGAGACGTACGAACGCGTAACCCCACTGGCGCAATAAACGAGATGAGATTACACAATATAATTGGTGTAGTGTGTCGCCTTTCACCTTGCTAGTACACGCCAAAGTTGGACGGAAGTGTCATGCAATCTGCTCTAGGGCAGCTATATTGAGACGTTGTGCAAATATTTGGGATTACTGTCGGCATGTCGAGGAGGCGGTTACTCACTCTTGTTTGCAGTAGAACTATCTCCCGGAACGGTAGTGAAAAGGGTGAACACGTTGAATCCTATGCTTACGAAGAGGATAAGAGGGTCCTTTGTCTGAATTAGCTATGCACGGCTGCCAGGCTGACCCATGCGTTCCCTTGTAGATGGGTCACAGTCAGTGTTGCATCATCAAGTCAAGGCATAACCATACCTCAATGAAACACTTTTCCCACTGGAAAGAAGACCCATTACTTGCAAGACCGCTAGAAGGAATGCCGCATTTCAGGGCTGGGACCATGTCAACGCATATGATCGCGTTGGTAGGGAATATTGGCAAATAGATAGGCCATACACCCGGCGCCGGATGCTGCTTCTACTTCCGTGTAACCTGCGCATCCCAGCTTAGATTCCCAAACGCGCCCACATAAAATCGAAGGTAGAAGCATGTTACGGCGACCGGAACAAGTGTGAGGAACGCATTGAAGGCTCGCAGCTGGCCTGGACTCACCTGATACCGCATTTGACTGGACAGACGCTGCAGAAGCTGTTGGCAGTCGCGCACAAATGTTTCATATCCGCCTGGCCATCGAGATCTCAGCCCACTACTCCGTAGCCCAACAACAGACTGGAGTGACAGCTACCAGAGCTCTTGAAGCACTGTCAAGGAATCTTCTGGAACCAACTTGCTCGCTTTGACGTTCCAATAAGTAGTTGTTGAGAGTGGGTAGGAAAAATGCTATCAGAATCAATATTTGGGGTTCTCACGATCGCTTCCTAACTTACAAACATTCAGCTACTTGTAGGTCGAATTTCGCGTTCCTGCCGCTCCACGCCGCAGCCCCTGTCGGAAACCATGGCGGCCTACGGAAGTTACTTGTGCTTCCCTATACACAGCCATCAGAGCCATTCGCTAGCAAGCCGTGTTGAACATCTTCTGAATGACGAGGTTTACTCGTTCATGCTCAGAGCATCAGAGGCTGGCCCATGACACCTAGTATGGAATAGTGGATGTGCTTTCCACCAAGCCTGGAGAACTGGGACATAATGAGACCAGCATTTTCCTAGGCGAGGAAGCGTCGGGGCAAATTTTATGTAACGTGTCTTATTTTTCTTTTCGAGTTGTCCACCCTGCCAGGATTATTTAACGGCCTTGTCAGGATATTGCCGCCGTTTTTATCAAACCAAGTATCATCTATTTAAGACATACTCCTGGATCTCGTCAGTTCTCAGCCACATTTTCCCAACACATGCGGCTATCGTGGGGCCGTTGTGACGATACAGACTATATCGGGTCGTGTACGAGTGCATTGACAAATTACATGACTGATACGGCCCTCGGCGTTGGGAAACCAGGGGCGTCCAGAGACCATTGCACGTCATACACAATCTGTGAGAGGTAAGTGTATGTAAATTTCTTATGTGAGCTGAGGGTTTGTGCACCTCAGCCCAACCACATGACACATCTGTCCCGTCCGGTCTTTCGGCCTAGAACGTCATGCAGTACATGATTTCTCAGGAGAACCAACTCGCCTTTCATCAGACGTTATCGATGGAACGCTTTGTCTGCGATCGTAACGATTCTGAGTGGCGATTTCATCGCGCGACCAGGATCTTCGTTGGCGGGTCCGAGCATTGTTTACGTCTCATACTGCAATCTTCCAATCAACTTTCTGTGTTCCCTGTGATCACGTTCGGCTTATATACAGCCAGAGACGCAATCTGTTGCTTGCGTTCACCCTTCGGTTGAATGATGCCTTCCCGTCGGAAAAATTCTGGCTCATCAACGGGCTCGAGTGCACGGCCCAACAGTTCAGTTGACGACACTTTATTATCTCCCCATGCTGTCGCTGAACTAGATATACCGGACGGTGGTTTACCGGCCTGGTGCACCGTGTTCGGAGCGTAAGATTTTTCCATCCGCTAAAATGATGTCCTGCACTCACTACTCTTGTAGATTTCTTTCCCAATTTTGTGGATATGGGTGCGTGATGCGCAGCTGATCTGCCTCTCTACTTATCCTCGAGCAGGTATACAAGTGCTTTTGGTGTCTATCAAGGTAAAGACTTCTTTGAGAGGACCACCCACAATGACTATACCGCGTCAGCTTTCTATTCCGAACAGTACCTTCAAAATGAGAGCCCATCAGCTATCTCGTGAGTAATTCAGATCTACTGGCTATGACACTACTGAAGATATGATACAGATGGATTGGGAGCTTGATAACCTTTCTGGTGACTTCGATGGGTTTAGTGTGTGGCCCTCTGTTTGACAAGGGATATTTGTAAGGCTGATACCGATGTGTCGCGATCGCTTCTCATCGTTATAATAGTCATCATGTGTACATCGCTGGTGCTGTCCTTCAATCTTTGTCAATCTTTACATTGTCCCTGGTACATCCGGGACAATACTCCCAGGTGCGATTCTTTGGTAACTAATTCTTTGTATATGTCCAAACACTCAACAGGTCTTGCTGACCCAAGGTATTGTGTCAGGAATCGGCCAGGGACTAATGTATGTTCCAACATTTGCAATTCTCTCGCACCACTTCCAGCGTCGGCGAACGGCCATGATGTCAATCGTCACCTCAGGCGTAGCTCTCGGTGGTATTGCGCATACGATCATGTTAAACAAGCTGTTGAATGGCCCCATCGGATTTAAGACGGGCGTACGGATCAGCGCAACATTTATCACGGTTTTATTGTTCCTGTCGTGCATTCTCATGAGCACTCGGTATGCTGCAGTGCGCAAGGAAGCGACTTCGTTCAACTTCTGGAAGGCCACGAAAAAATGCATCATGGAGGTTCCATCACTTTTGACGATCATCGGGTATCCACTTTGACATCATGAGCCGAGTTCGGACCTGACCTTGCCTTCAAGGTTCACGCTCTTCCAGGTGGCGTATCTGTACCCGTTTTTCTATTTTCAGATCGACGCACTTAGACATGGGCTCAGCGAATCCTTTGCTTTCTACTCTGTGGGTTCTCGGTCGTTTCGATAGTGTGAACCATCGCTCTGATAGCAACTCACAGCTGGTCATTGTCAATGCAGGGAGTTTTGTCGGTCGCTTCGCAGCTGGCTCTCTGCTCCCGTTCGTCGGCGTAATCGACCTGACGATTATTTCCACTGTCGTTTGCGCAGTCCTGATTATCGGCATGATCTGGCTCGGTTCTGCAGCCAGTGTCGTCGTAATCGGAGCGTTGTATGGGTTCTTTTCTGGAATAAGTGGGTGTCGCACCCATGT
The DNA here is from genome assembly GCA_038094275.1 of Tubosaeta brunneosetosa. Classification (NCBI taxonomy): domain Eukaryota; kingdom Fungi; phylum Basidiomycota; class Agaricomycetes; order Boletales; family Boletaceae; genus Tubosaeta; species Tubosaeta brunneosetosa. The sequence continues at coordinate 7,316 of JBBPTV010000974.1, read as the reverse complement.
GTGCTCACGCGTGTCGTGCTTAGTGTGGTCTCTAGATATTGCAATGATGGCGCCCATGTTGGGATTAACATCAGACCCTGCCGAGCTTGGGTTCGTCGGTTTCGTCCTTTACTGCATCAATGTGTCATAGGATGATGTACCGTCTTTCAGAGTGCGCATGGGCGTTGGTTTTGCGATCACAGGTATGTCGCTTTCATTCCCCTCTTTTTCGTCTCTTCATTTGGTTGATGGGACCATCGAGGTATCGGTGACTTAGTTGGTGAGTCGACGGCGGGTTGTTAGCATTACAAAAAGTGGACGCATATCTGTTGTCTTATTTCAGGCTCCCCGATCTGTGGTGCCCTTCTGACGGGACATTATCTGTGGTGGGTTCCCGCCGTCTTTTGTGGGGTACGACTGTCGTCTCTGGCATTCAGGAAAGGACAGCTGATGTCTTGGTACAGGCGGTAGCCCTGGTGGGTAGCGGTTTGTTTGTTGGCGTACGGATCTCCATCGCCCGGGATCAGACTGGTTCAGCGAGATGTGCAGGTGACGGTAAAGAGGTGATGAGAAACCTGGCCGAGAAATAGGTGTAGAGTTTAAGTACCAGGGCAAATAAGCGGCGGCCCGGGATGCACAAGCAATCGAAATACGAACGAAATATAGCTGATGTCGATACCAGAGTTCTGTTATCTTGCGCGGCCATCAGCAGAAGAACTAGTACGAACGGTATCTGATCCGTTGGTCAACAGCACGGTGTTAAGATGCTTGTGACGGCATGATATGATATGACTCGAGTCGGGAAGTCAATCAAGCGTAATCGTGGGACGACAAGGAATATTCGGTTAGGAGCATACCGACCAAACCATGCCCGCTCTCTAGACCCAGGAGCGGTAAAGTTATCGTGAATCACCTCTCCTTCAAAGCAAAAATCATCTGCAATTACCGAGTGTTCTAACCCACTGAACGTGAGCCACTCGCGCAACGAAATCATCCAACAACCAGTGCAAAGCCACTGACTATCGTCATGTCGGTGCGCGAGTGCTGTGCACGAAAGGGTTGGAGCTGCGGTGAGGAACAGAGGAAGAGATGTAGCCAGGAACCGAAGAAGGGATGTGTTTGGCACGCATATATGCACCAATGGAGCGCCCGCACACCGTCCATCGGGCAAGCGTTTCGCGCTCGATAGTCAGTCGATACACCCTACCCATTGTAGCGGTACAGAAAGCTAGCTCAATCGAACCGGGCCACGGCGGGGTGATCGATCGATCGATCAGATCAACATTCACGTGTGCACGTTACGACGATGGGCCTAGCTCACCGGACCCTCCGAAGAAACCCAAGGAAGGCGTACAATGAACCAACAGCATATAATAAATCAGATCGGTGTTGGGTGAAACATACAGCTTGCAGCGGAGGGATCCTTCAGAGGTCGGGCACACTTGATGCTTTTCTATTACACTCAGCGAATGAATGCCCCATGTCCGCTTGCGGGTTGCTGAACGTGAGCCACCACTTCAAGAAGCGTCATCCAGTGATATCTTGACACTGTCAGCTCCGCGCAGTGATGCTATGCACTTGCGAACCCGAGGGTAGTGGAGAAAAACGCAGAAAACAGAGCAGTTCAAAGTATACTTGCAAGTAGGATTTGGGAGAATGAGGCGTGGACAAACAAACAACCATGCACAGGAAGGATGTGTCAGCTTTGAGTTCTCTGCGCAAGCCGCAACGCATTCTATATAACGAGTTGACCAGTTCACCATAAGCAGGACGCATGCCGGAGCGGTGGGGCCTAATGCAGGTTGTCACTCCACCTGAAGCGTTTGTGGTCGCATACCGGTAAGCTGGAGGCTACTCTCCGGCGTGCGTTGGTCACCGTGATCGCTGACGGCGCCGCAGGTACCATACCCAAGCGAGCAGTCAGGACATAACCTGTTCGCTGGATATTCCAGTTTACTGTTCTGCACTTGGCTGTCGACCTGCGGCCCGAGAGAAATTGGGTAGATGTCTACCACCGTCGTTAGGAAGAAGAATGTATCTGGAGACCTGTTTAGCTTCCAAACTGTGAGTCGTGGCGCGACTCAAAGTAGCGTCGATCAAGTGCCTTCGTCTTGGAACTCATGGGCACAGAGGTGCCGACCTGGTCAATGACTCTACGATAATTGCACCGTCAAGCACATCGGGACTGATCGGGACATCCAGTGCCAAGTGGTAAATCTGGTCAGTCGATGTGGTCAAGGCTAGCCTCGAAAGCCGAGAGGTCAGTCGCCCCCTATATAATGTGAGACACATTGTGAGCGAGAACGAACCATTCTACGTGGTTTCACCTCTTCGTCTTCGTCCGTGGTTGGACGGCTGTTGGGGGCAGTCCCTTATTTTAAATCTGTATCTCCAGCTTTGCCTCTATCGAGCGCGAACAAGTCCGCCCCTTTGTGAGTGATACATCCATGTTTTGACTCCTGGTTTCTAATGCCACACTTACAGCCGATTGCCGTCGCTCTCACTGAAAGCATAATTTGGGCCGTTCCGTTCTCGTTTTGTGTCCTCATAGATTATTATCTTCAGTTTCCAGGGATAGCGTCCTAACTGAATGCAGCCAAGCCTATCCCTCTTGTCGGCCAGTTGGCATCTGGGACTATATACTACTCAGGTCACTTATTTTTTCTACGAGCACAATCAATGATTGAGACCGATGTGCACTACCATTCAACTCCTTTCATCTACCCCTACATGTCTCGGTATCGGTCTCATATTCGTCCGCTGATGTAGCTGGCAATGTCATTTTTTAGTGTGAGCGAGGTGCAGAGCTAATGAACGAAGGGAGTTGGCTAGGTATATGTAGATACAAGATATGTAGTATAAACGATAGAATATCTTACCTCCAGTCGAGTACGAAAGAGACCGAAAGAAAGGAACGGTGCACGTGCGCATCGAATGTAGTCCGAACCAACAAAAGGAAAGACAAGTAAAAATAGGCTGTGCTCCAACAACATTGTGCTGGACCAGTCTCTTGATCGCAAGCTGCTCTCGAAAGGTGAGCGATAGTGCATGCTGTTAGAGCGGCATGAAAGGTACTATTCTTTGCTTCCAGGGTCTATGGATATATCATTTTGCAAGGTATGATGTACGGAATAGTAGGTGGAGGTACGAAGCACGCACTTTTCTACAGCCCTCTTTATGATGCTTGCCATTGATGCAGGACCCATCTACCCGCCATGCATCATATATACGTCGGAATGGTTTTTTAAACGTAGAGGCCTTGCGAATGGAATCCTCTTCACAGGTAAGGCTAATTTTATGGTTACGACTACACAAACTTTACTGTCTGTTAGCTACGCCTTTTGGAGGCCTCATTTTGCCATTTATACTCCCATCCCTAGTCAAGGCATACGGTCTGTTCTTAACGCTGCATCATCACCATCGCCACCTTCATCCTCCTGCTCCCGTGTTTGTTGTCCATAATGCCACGTCTACCACAACCGCAGGTCCATGCCAACATCTTTCAAGCTTTCGCATTCTTCGTACCCTTGGCTTACATTACTTGTTTGTTTGCTGTTTCTATTCTTCCTGCCTCAAATGTTTAATTCTGCAGCATTCACATCGGCGCTCAAGCTTCACAGTGCATTGATGTCGCTTGCAATGGGGTTACTAAATGGTACACTCTCCAATCACACCGCATACGCTTCTAACAGCGAGCCAGGATCATTGGCTGCCGGACCCTCTCTTGTCGGCTTCTTGTCAGACTATTTCAGGCCCTGGCCTATGGAAAAAACTCAACATCACGACAACGATCGGCCGAGGGGAGCGGGCCCATGTGTCAGACCCTCTCGAAGTGCCACTCTTGTTGTTCAACAGGCACCTCACCGAGAGGGCCCGGCCAACTAGTGACCACCGCCAAGGGTTTACCACCGGCGAGGTTGACAACATACTTGGGGACAGCGACGCTCCTGATTTTTTATGTATCGTCAGTGATGAGTGGAGTAATTGTCGAGTACAATGAGTGAATAGCCGTATGGATGGACGAGCACCGTATTATACGTTTTTAAAACTCACCTTCCAGTCGATCAGGAAACTTGAGGTGTGGCGCAAGATGGGTCGACCACTGAGGGCGTAGATGGGGCGGAGTAGATTCCGTCTCGTTGTGGAGTTCATCCTTTCCACATCCATACCATATACACTGCCAATAGCAACACGCTGGAAACTGTGACGGCAGTGAGCATCACAAATCAGCGCCCGAATTATAATTTGTAGACTGGGCCACATTACACCCTTTTTACCATTCAGTGTTCGCCAGTTCTTGTTTTTCATCTCGAGTGGAGTTCGAAACATGAGGCATGCACCAAAGCGACAGGCTCGAAGACTAAGGTCCCAATAACTGGTTGAACCTTAGAATAACACGTCAGCTGGATCAGGAAATTTTATCTTCACCTTCGGCTACAAATGGAACACGAGACTACCATGTTTGGACTTGAAGAGACGTCCATCACATTCGGACTCGGCCAATATTCATGGTCAGAGACCGTGCCGGGTGCAGAAATATCATCTTGATGGGAAATAGATAAGTCTATCCAGAAAGGTATCTGAAAGGCACTTGGACGGGAAGTTCATTTTTGCTACGGCCATCTCATAGCACAAAACCTGGCGTTCAGCACAGAAGAACAGAGGCGAATAACAGACACTGACAGTACGGCATCCTGGGAACAAAACAGTAGGCAGGTGACTGTTTGGTAGCATTGGTACCGTACGAACCCTGCTCTAATCAGTAATTAGTAATAACTGTGTTGCTTCTGTGAATATCCCATGGGACGGCAGCTGGCGCTCATCATCGAGTCTTCTAGACCTGAAATTTATGGGCGGGGCAACATATTGCGCGCCAATCTGTCAGACCACTTGATCTCATGCTTCATTCAACAGTTGCTTCCATAGTGGAAAAACTCTATAAAATAACGTGTCGGACTTAGCAGAGCCTGAGAAATGAGTGCGACATTTGTGTTGCCTCTTTGATCGCGGAACTCGTTGAAGTTGAAACTGGGAAAGAGTGCCCACCCACAGTGGCAAGTGAACAAATGTGTGTCCACTGAGTGGTAGCACTGACTAGCTAGTACTCACCACCCATTGCGGAGGGTGCAATTGGTCGTTCCTGGCCCCCATATCACCACAGTCATTGAAGTCAAAATAGAATGTTCAACGCCCTACGCCCGAGCTAGGTCGGATCAATTGGCCCAATTATGCATCGGACAGTAGGCCTTGTGACCTACTACGACAAGGCTGGCGGCAATAATTGCCATATTTTTTGCACTACAGGCCTTCCTTCCGTACTGCTTTACCCCTTGGTTGGTCATCAGTATGAAGGAATACGAAGATAGGTGTTCACTTGATAATATGAGTGACATACATTTCATGGGGGAGTTGGCCTTCAGTGCAACCGGTGATGAAAACAGGTTGGACCCGAGTGCAGTTGGTGGGGAGCTCCCGAGTGTTGCAATAGTTCCTGGGGATCTTTCACTCTAAGGGCATGACCAAATTACTGGTGGAGAAGAATCACGCCTGGGAAGTATGACAAAATTCTGCACCGCACACCATCTTCAATGCTTCTTCATTTCGTGATGCATCTTTCATGTACTGAGCTTCACAATTGGATGTGATCCTTATCAGGTGGGCTGATTGAGAGCATTTATGATATTATAGTTATGGGCGCTGATTTTCCGTAAAGGCATATGCCATGGGACACCACATCCTATTTTTCCCGACAGCCAACCCATATTATTATGTTTCTTGATTAGTTGAAAGGTGAGTTTTAAATCATATAAAGACGGACCTGCATGGCATCAGCTGTCAAAATCCACACCAACTTCTCCAGTATTTGACTATGGCTACCCCCCCTGATGGCCTCTACATTATCTACAACGTTGGATACCCTGACCGTACTGTGGACCTTGCTAACGGACTCCCGAATGGAGTAGTCGCTAGTTGGCAGCTCGTTGACACTCCAAATATGCGCGTGCGTGCAGACAGTTTGCATTTGTACATACGGGTTAACAGGTCACTAGTGGTACGTCAGGAACATTGGAAACAACCAGATCACCCTTGAGAATGCCAATACTCGTGGATATTTTGCGAGCACATTTCTTTATTCCAGGGTATCTCACTTATTGAGTGCAGAGACAAACCATGACTGATCGGCATTAAATTGCGACAGGGTGCTCCAATCTTCGCTACTCAAAACCCAACAAATTGGACCATTGAAGCAGTAACTCAAGATACATTCATGTTCGTCTTCTGTACCTTTACCTCGTCTGTCGCTCATTATGTATATGTCTCACAGTATCTCAGCTGATGGCTGGAAGTGGGACCTCGATCAAGGGGGCTTACGTGTGGCGGTAAGATTCCTTCTGCTTGCATGAATCCGCAGAATTCACACACATGCACAACAGATTGTTCTTGGACCTCTTACTCAGGGTTCACCGGCTAACCATCAGCAATGGAAGTTCGTTCGCATCGCTTAATTGGGTTCATTTGCCACCTCAACTCGTCGTTGAATATCTTTGTGCTCAACTCTTCTTTCTGCACCGTTCATCCCAAAAAAGGAAAAAAAAAAGGAAAAGGTTTGGAAGAAAATGAAAGAAAAAAGGTGGAAATTTGAAGTGTGTACGATATTGTAGCGTAGGCGTTTGAGGTATTTGTGTTCAACTCCAGAGGAATATGAAGTGTGTTTGTGTGTCGTCATCATCCTGAGCCATAGTATACAAAAGTACCATATCCTTGCGTGTTCTTGCAACAAGTCCGATCGTTATTGTGAGTAACTTTTGCAGCCTCAACTTGCAAGATGTTTATCCCAGCGGAGCAAGAGGGCCAAGGGTACACGCAGTTACAGTACGTGGCATTCTACTAACCCTTTGTATACTCGCACTGACTTTATTTCACTCTGCCAGTGTGCTGTCCTTCGGCTGCTCAAGGCGCTTTCTATGCCTCCCCTGGCATTACCCTCCTACAAGTTGCTCCCATCATGTGTGCTCAAGTTACCCCGTCCGTCGCATCACACATATAAATTATCCCCTCATGGACTACCCGGGGGCCGACTAAAAGGACAGTATCATGTATGGGACTTGATGGAATTATATGGTGCTTCAATTTCTCGAGTTGCCCGACTACTCAGATGGCATGGCTGCGTTCCGTCCGACTTGTCACCTTCTGTCAAGCTCGATCTACGAGGCTCCTCGATTGCCAGGACTACGATGACTCGCATGGCACATATATTACCCTACAACACTTGTATAGACTTGGCGTAGTTCTGCAATTTTTGTGACGAGTTGACCAGTTCACTATAGGCGGGATGC
>JBBPTV010000973.1:0-13203 GCA_038094275.1 Tubosaeta brunneosetosa | reverse complement strand
AAAAGGACATTTCCGGTCCTGAGCTGTCCCTTTGTAGAACAAATGCCATCAGCCCGCGAGGCTGCAGAGAGGAGGATAGGTGTGGCCGATGCTGCGACAAACGATGTGGGCAAGTGGACCATATTCCATTTCAATGAAGAGGTGGTATTTGTGTATCCATGTAAACTACTACACGTATTCGTCATCGGTGTGGGGTACGAAATGACTTACAACTGAGGAGAAGTACAGCGGGGCGTAGAAGTAGCGGGTTTTGCCACGGATGTGGCGCTTCGCCTGTTATTGCTTATCTACCCTTCCTAACACGCGAATCCCCTGGGGTGACCTTAGAACGAAACGAGCTCGACATGGCCCCGCCCGTGCCCACCGATCTCGACGCCCGCCACTCCAGACCAGAGTCTCAGCACCCCTGTTCGGCCCCTCTGAATCGGACCATGGCCAACCAACAAGGTGTATGTCGCTGGGAGCCCGCGTCAGATATATCGCGTATCTTAGCCACAGCTCGATGTTCTCGCTCCTCCTCGCCATTGAGTTGGGTGGGCTGTGATGAGTGGTGTTTTCTGTCCCGAGTGCGCCGCGTGGGGAGGGGGACTCGGAGGACAAATGAGGGGTGTGGACAGAAATTGTGGCGGCGTAGGCTGATGGTGTGTCAACCTACAGTCTTGTTTGATTCTGACCTACGATAGGTTTTACGACCATGACAAGCTCAGTGGTGATTTTATTCGGTAAGACGATGCTACACATGGATACATTCTCGCTCGTACTCATTAGCTCGATCACGCCTGTATCTGGCCAGCATCTTCGGCTCCCTCATCTTTCCGTTGCTCCGGCGTAGCTGGAGATTAGCGAGTCTGAGAGTGCTTGTGCTCTTTGCATTGTCCCGGCATACGGCAGTCTGGGGTTTGGCCGTCTATGAGGCAGATGGAATTCGGAGGGGGAATGTTCGAGCTCACATATACTTTGATAGGTCGCGTAAAGGGTGGCGCTGATAGCGTATGGCCAGGTGTTCCATATGGCACTGTTCTGGGTTATGCGCTGGCCCAGGTGAAGTTGCCTGATGGTACGCCTTGTTTTCGACACAGACAAGGCATGTACTTTTGCTATGCCGACGTTTGGACAAGTCGAGCTCATTTGTTACCCACCGGTCTCATTTCGGATGGCACGGGTGACATTCGCTACGCATTATTTCCCGTGTCTTGATGGTCTGGGTGGCGATCGGGGTCGAGTAGATGCCGAGACATACTATTTTGTCGAACGCGTCGAGAATGTCGAGCCATCATGATCCCGAGTTTTCTCGTCGCACCCCTGAGAGGCGTAATTATCGTCGCGTTAGCTACTAGGCTGTGTGACTGTAAAGGTGCTGGTAAACACCGACGTCTTGGGGTACGTCTATTGCCCCCATGGATCTAACCAATCAGGTGTATCCGGGAGCTATTTGCGAGTCGGACTTTGGTGGCGTTACGCCTCGCTTCTTTGCTTCCACCCACTTCCCTCTCCTGTTGGTCGTGCTACGTTGAGTAACCGATCCCATCCCCTCGACCTTCAATCCCTCACCTTGTTTTCTTGAGTTCAAGCGGCCTCTCTGTTTCGAAGTGTCATACGACTCGTGTTTTTGTGTCCGTTGCGAGCGCTTAATTGTATCTACGTGGGTGTTACTACCGTTCTCCGTCTCGCCGATCTCAACGATATCGTCGTGTACACTTCTATTTCAGGCTGAGTTTGTCGTTACTTACCACTATCTTGTCATCGCATACGTTTCTTCCACTGTTTCTGTTCCCCTTCCGTTCCCCCTAGCGTCCGTCTGCCTGCCTTCTTGTTCTGTAGAAGGCATCGCCTTGCTTATTTGTCAGAGCCCGTCACCACCTCTGAGCTGTCTTTCGTCTCCCACTCAAATATTCCGTGATCCCCTCCCCTTGTACTTCCTCCCGGTGTTCTTTCCTGTCGTGCTTCCTACTTGGTGACCTGCCGCTCCCCTACTTTGATTTCGAAGGTGGTGTCCCACCCCCCGTCACTTGTGACCCTCCGTCTCCCGCTCGCGTGTTTTCTGTCCCTCGTAAGTTGTTTTTTCTTTCCTTTGTCATCGATCCCTCATATTTTCATTATCCTGTCAATGCCTTGTGCTTGATCTCGCCCTTCTGTTTCTGTTAGCGCTGTGCATCATCCCCCTGCTTTCACTTCATTTGTCCTCTCCACTGTTTTGTGAGTCTTCCAAATCTACTGTTGGTGTTGATATCTTATCCATCCATACACTTGTTGTGTGGTCTCATTTCAGCCCACATGTGAGTCATAAATATGTCTGTTTCTTATCTATAATTTATTTTCCTTGTTAGTCTCATCTACCATTGTCTCCTGTCAGAAAAATTCTGCCTCCTCAGGCCCCTATTTTTATCACTCCTTTTTAGCCCATCAGGCTACCACACAACCAATATTTCACTGTCCCTGAAATTTTATTCTATCCATCCCATCCCATCACCAATCAAACATCTTTCTGTGTGCTTTCCTCCTTGCTGTCCACAATTATCTTGACTCTGGCTTGTGCTTACCCACAATAATTCCAATCTTGTGGCCTCATTTCATTTGTCTCCATTCCATTACTCCTATTATCCTGCCATCATCTCTTTACCCAACACTTCACCTCCCTGTTCTTTCACCTATCTGTACTGTTATATAACTCCTCTTGTTTATCTCATCCCTGTGGTTCTTGTTTCCTGAATTCTCTTCCACTATCTCCACCTACTGTCTTCTATAGCTCATTTCTCTGTCCATCAAAGCTACCTTTTACTCATCTCTACCAATGTACTGGCTCAAAAAATCTGAAGACTTCAGCTTTCAAATTACAGGTGAGCTGTCCATTACTAGTATGCACAATTGCTCATCAATCTATGCAGTTGGCCAACTCACCCTCTCTTCACCCCTCCCCAAAGAAGATATCCATGTCACTGTTTGTGTTGAGAATCTGTCTAAAATCACATGTTCTGGAAGCCTATCAGAAGATGGCTTGACCATGATATGGAATCATCCCTTTCTTTTGTATGTGTTATTTCATGTGCAACTGATCTCATTCATCATTTCCTTCTTAGCTTTGGATCTCTAAACACACCTGTTCATATTTCCATCTGGATTCTCCCAGAGGTGCTCACCCTTGAATGGAAAAGAAAACCTTTTGGTGGTCAGATGACAACAAGCATAGCTAGCCTGTTAGAGGCTGGAAATGAAATCTGGAAATGTATGTCTTAAATTTCATCTTGAAGAACAGTTGCTAATACCACACTAGGCAGTGTACCTGGACTCTCCACTGATCTTGCATCTCTCTCCATTATATGCAAGGAAAGTGAGCTGTTGGTGAGTTTTATGCTATAATCTACCCTGTAGGTCATTGAATTTAAATATATATCTTAGGTTGTACCCAGTGGACATAGTTGTCTGTCAGTTCTTGAGAAATACTCAACAGAGTTGTATAATTTTGGAAGGTCATTCAAAAATATAGCTTGCATGTCTACAGACATTGAAGTGGAGCTGGCAAGATTGGATCTCTGTCCTTTGGGATGTGCAAGCCACAATGAAATTTTGGATGATCTTGGAACTGCTTTGCTATTGTGTTATGACCAGGATGGCAATATGGCCAATATCAATAGAGCTGTTGATGTTCAAAAACAAAGACTTGACCTATGTCCTATAGGTCATCCAGAACATGCAAAGGCTCTAGGAGAACTTGTATTGGTCTTAGGAAGGCATTATAACATTCAACAGAACAAGAAGGACTTGGATAGGCTCATAGATATGCAGCAAAAATGGCTTGATTTATGCCCATCAGGTCATTCAGACCATGCAACAGCTCTTGGAGAACTTGCAACTTCATTACAAAGATGCTATAGTATGTGCAAGAGCATTGTGGACTTGAACAGGGCTATTGAAATGGCAGAAAAGAGGCTTGAACTTTGTCCACCAGGCCATCATGATTATGATTTTGCCCTGAACAACCTTGCAGTAGATATTCATGAACGATATCGAGAACTACACAACTTAACTGATCTTAACAGAACTATTGATCTCAAGGAGAAATGTCTTCAGCTCCGTCCACTAGGTCATAAGGGGCATGGGCTAAGTCTTCAGAATCTTGCATTTGCCCTTGAGGATCGCTTCAAAAAAATGAAAAATCACTCTGATTTGGTCATGGCAAACAAGCTATTCAAAGATGCATTGCAAACCTATCCTGTCCATCACACAGACTTTGCATTCAATGCTGCCCAAGTAGCTAGAACCACTCTACTCTTGTATAACACCCTTGAAGAATCCCATCCTTCAGATCAATTGTTGGATGAGGCATTTGAAGCCTATGGACTATTGAAAAAATGTGGTGCAGCAGCTTCAGTGGATCTGTGGAATGCTACCCAGGACTGGGTGAGAGATGCTGAAAAGTATAATCATCCCTCAATCCTAGAAGCTTACCAGATATCTCTTGATACACTGGATCACTTTACCTCCCTCAATTCTTCTCTAGACTCCAGACATGACACAATGCAAGCAACAGTCACTGGGATAGCCACTGATGCATTTTCATCTGCCATAAGGCATGGCAATGTCTTGATGGCTATTGAACTGCTGGAGCAAGGCAGAGGAATTCTGTGGAATCAGCTGGGCCGTTTTGACATCTCTCTAGCCACCTTAGTGGCTCAGAGTGAAGAAGGACATAAATTTGGGAGGAAATTCAAGCAACTGAGTGCAGATCTCAAGAAGCATGCTGAACAGAGTGCAGGTCAAGGAATGAGCCCATACTGGCAGATACAAGAGGAATGGCAGGGTGTGGTAGACAAGATTCGCACTCTTGATGGGTTCTCACGGTTCCTATTGCCTCCGTGTTTTGACGACCTTCAACAAGCCGCAGAAGGTGGGCCAGTCATCATCGTGAACGCAAGCGAAGACAGTTGCGATGCCCTCATTGTTCTCCGTACTCGCACACCTGTTCGTGTCCCCCTTGGTTGCTCCCTCAATGACGTCGACCAGCTTTGCATCCAATTATTGGAATTGACACAGGACTCGCATGCATATGGAGCACACAGGGAGTTGTACGTGAAGGAAGTGCTACGGGAGTTGTGGTCATCCGTGGTGGAACGAATTGTCTCTGTCCTACAGAGCGATGTTCAACTCCCATCTGGGTCACGCATCTGGTGGTGCCCAACATCCAAGTTTACCCTCCTCCCACTCCACGCTGCAGGCCCGCATCGGAATGGGAAGAAGAATCTGATGGACATCTACGTCTCTTCCTATGCGCCCTCTCTTTCAGCTCTCATTCGCGCGCGCAATCGTATTCGTTCTGGGAGGAATGCGTATGACCCCTCCGGAACACCGAAGGTGGTTTCATTTGCGACGATCGGTCAGGCGCACCCGAGCAAAGACACAGGGTTGGGTCACCTCCCAGAGGTGGAACGCGAGACCCACAGGATTCGTAGCGAGACGAGCATGCCTCCAAACGTCAAATTCGAGGCCGTCTCTGGGGCTGCGGCGTCTATCGAGGGGGCCGTACAAGCATTCCGAGACCACCGATGGGTCCACGTCGCCTGTCACGGTGCGCAACATGCTGAAAAGCCCTTTGACTCATGGTTCGCGATGGGGGACGGCAAGCTCACCCTGATGCGCATCATCCAGGAGCGCTACACGAACTCGGAATTTGCGTTCCTGTCCGCATGCCATACGGCCAAGGGAGATGCGTCGACGCCCGATGAAGTCCTCCATCTCGCGGCGGGGATGCAGTTTGCGGGGTTTAACGGGGTGATTGGGACGTTGTGGCGGGTGGATGATGCGATTGCGCACCAGGTGGTGACTCGGTTCTACAAGGAGATGTTCAAGCATCCGAACATTGACTTCGAGCATGCGGCTGCGGCGCTGAACACAGCGGTGATTGAGACTGTGGACGAGGTCTCGTTGGAGAAACGGATCGTGTTTGTGCACATCGGGATTTGAGTTGCTTGATAGATGTAGGTTTCTCGTTCTATGTCTTACAAGCAAGAGTATTGATGGTGCATGTTCCAGGCGCCTTGAGTCTACTTGCCAACAAGTACCGTCCTTGACGTCAGTCTGTATTAGTATGATTCACAGGTCGATGCATGCCTCTTTTGTTGTCTTGTAATTGACTATATTGCCTTCGATCTATACACCTCGTGTTGGATCTTGCTGCACCCACTGAATTGCATTATTTTTTCACGGTAATCTTTGGCCCACCCAGTGTCCGATTAGCAGGCATTCCTGCCATTGATCTTCTAGTATTGCAAAATATCTTGAATGAGGATCTAATGTATCCATGTCGACAATGTCGATTGGGAACTTATCAGTCGAGTCTATTAAATCATTGATCAAAGTCGGTCGCCCTCACTGCTGACAGCACGAGTGAAACTCTGCCTTTTTCCCGTCGTCATCCTCATAACGTAGCTAACCACACCAGAGCCCTTGAGTGCAGAAATCAAGCAAGTCAAAGATGCTGACCCTGGTGGCCTTCCTTGATCAACAGCCATGCTATATTCCAATGAGCTAGCAAGCATTTCCCCTGTGCGGTAGACGCCGAACGATAGGATAGACCACAGTATGAACGAAAGGACTCGGTGGGCAAAAAAGATGTACGGCTGTTCCACACAGGACGTCAACGAGACTCCTGAGTCCTGAAGCTCCAATGCAGACAACTGAATGTGATCTGCTTGAAACTGGAACTGGCTGCACTTGAAGCACCACCCAACGCCGATTTATAGGCGTCAAAGTCATCTTTCAAGCGATTAGCAACATTCCTAGGAGGCTGTTGGCGGCTCACATAGAAAACACCACGATCGTTGTCAAACGTGTCAAAGCTATCCCCCCGAAACACCAGACGCAGATACAAAGTGCAGTCCGCAGAAAACATGGGAGAAAACGCAAGAAAGATCGAAAGGCTCCACAAGGCTTTCTCCGTTCGACGGGTATCGGGCGCATTGGTTTAGTCCAGATGGGATCATTGTGAGAACTAACTACGGCAGACGAAAACTTCGTTCCGAGTGATCAATCTTGTACAGCTGCTTTAGAGGGTACTTGTCTGTGTGCGAAGCATTACGAATACAAATCACCTTGAAGGGACGAAAGCTTGCCGAAGAGTGATTGAATAGTGGTCGGACGCACGATGAGCGTGACGAACTGATAGCACCGTGACGACAGTCAACAAAGCCGAGGAACAACACGAAACGAGACGTATAAGTCTTTCGTATGGACTTGTCTAAGAGAATCGCGTGACACTCTGACATGGTAAATCGTGGAAAGTGATCGCATCGATAAGACTAGCACAACGGATTGAATATCTTCATGAGAAGTGCGTTTTAGTTGGGTTTCTTGCCTCTTGTGCCGATCGCCGTCCTGAATAGTTGGGAATAGAAAGTACTGCCCGGAGCGCAGTTCCCACGGTCTAGCCAGGCTTCATTCCGCCAGACTGGTACTCTTCACTGGAACCGGTGCCAGCGATAGAACTGTGACACCATGTAATGGTAAAGGTTTCACAACGAACATGACATCATCCAAAATCGGAAGAGTCAGCCAATCACAGACAGTCCCCATGAGCAGTTGAGATATACATCCTAGGTATTGCACTTGTTCGTGGACTCGTCACGTCAAATTGGTTACAATGCCATATCTCGTTGGTTGGATCTATGATTGAATTTGGGTGTTTTACGTGCATTTCACTAGCCATGGGCTCGAGATTCGAGTAGACGTCCTTAAACTGTACATAGATACATTATTAAGGTACACATCCGGGACTTGTTGATATATCACATTGTGATATCAAGTGTACATCAGGCGTTATGGTATGGTGTGTCAGAAGGATGCCGGTTGAAGGTAGGTGACGAGGACCACCGGCGGCTCGACGGTTGCCATATCCCTTTTCGGGTTCTGTCCCAACCGGCGGGGATGCGTGACACTATTTTTGATTTGCTTCATCACAGCGCTGCTATCCATAAAACATGGGCACGCCACAAGTATCCTCTCTTAGCATATTGTGGTTATATTAAAGTTATAGATTGGCTGTACAAGTTTCAGGCAAGAGCAAGCTCAAGTTAGGTCGTCAGCGACTCACAACTGCCCGGGATGACTGTAGATCAAGTCACCAACTCGCTTAGCACTTTTTTGGACTTTGATAAATTAGCCCTGTCAGCTATCAGGTTACAATCAAAGAAGCGCTCAATGACCTGTTTCACCTATCTCAGAATTAATTCATAAGATGATGACGTGCACTCTGTTTCTGAAGTCGCTCTTTTGACTTCACGTGGCTCACAGGTACTGGCTGGTAGGTGTATGCACCTAGCAATTCATATAAACTTGCTCAGTGTTTACTTTCTGTCAGCCTTGCTTCTATTCTCTACACCAGCTTGCCGTTGACGGCCCGATTATCTCATTGACCATCCACTAGCCTTAAGTATCTTTTACGATGCGTTTCCTTTGTGTGTTTTTCTTCTCTTTGATTGTCTCGTCTGTCATGTCTGCTCCTGCGCCTCTCCGGATGGACGTCAGGGACGTTCAACTTGACCAGGATACCTCTCCTCCAACCCATGCCTCTCCCGCCCCTATCTTCGCAGAACCTCACGAGAAGAATGAGGCACACAGCCCTCGGAGTCTTGGCAGTGTAGGAAAGGGGATTTCAGGTGTCTTCAAAAGTTGTTTCGGCTCCTGGTCAGGCGTATTTGACATATTTGATCCAATTCTGGTGCTCATGATGCTCGCATAGCTTCGGAAGAGGTTCTTCCACTGGTGAGCGACAACATCACCAATAAAAATTTAGTGTGACTGACGGTCATTGACAGTGCGTCCACTGAAGGTGTTGTTGTTCGCACGCCGGGTTGTATCTCATTTCTAGTCTCAGGGTTCTGCCAATAACGTCGCCGAGTCACCATCCCAGTCACCACCCCAGTCATCGTCCAAATCTTCTGGCGGTGCAGCCTCAAACCCCCCCAAAGGTATGTTGAAGATCATTGATGGCTATTATGGATACTGACAAATACGGATAGTGAGTTCGGTCAAGAGTCGTTCTGACGACACTAATTTTTTACTATTAACTTGCAGTATGTTCCTTTGGGGGAGGGAGAGAATGAATCAAAAGATTATATGCATGATCCGGCACTCAATCAAGCTGCTATCAAAGGTGCTCTTCGCATGACTGCCGTTGACCGTTTTAACAAGAAATACGGATATGATTCTGATGGTGAGTAACTACATAATTGATTGCCGATGCAACTGATGGCTATTTGCAGTGAGCTGATTACAATGTTGTTTTGGTGACACTCAATGCCGCTAACTTGCAGGTAGAGGAAAAGCCCTGGGAAGAATAGACTCGGGTCTGTGCTGCCCAGTGGTAGATGACAAAATCACCTCGACGTTGAACAGTTGCCTTGTAATCGAATCAAGTAGCTAAAAGATGGGTTGGATTCTGTCTGCAGGTCAAATTCATCTCAGCCGATTCAGCAGAAGATAGTGCTATAGTAGTACTCGTCTAGTTGTTGTCAAATCCGGGATGTGATCCTCATGATGGTTAGTTTTGCAAAGCCATTGTCGGGCGATTGGGTTCACTGCTGCAGTGCGGATTATTTGCTTTGTCGACCTTGAAATTCATGGCCTGGAGTACTGTTCTGCGTCTTACTTTCGGGAGCGCAGTCGCGCTTCCTTTCCGATCGTACGTCTCTTATAAGATACAGTGGTAGATCTCCATATCCTATGGGCAGACAAGAAACCTGTATTTATGGTAGGTTATCACGTCTGCGACTCTAAATGACGAGTCAAGCATCTCCCGATGCGAATAACCACTTGAAATTTTCTCATTCTTTCGCTTCCTTAGCTCGACTAGGGTGCCCCCACAAGGAAAGTATAAGCAAAGGCTTGGCGACATAATCATCTACCTGGATATTGAAGATATCTCTCGATGCCCCACCATCACTAGCATCGCCGACGACTGACTGCTCCCATGGGGTTCATCATCTATTGTAGTGACTAGGAGGATGACCACACCAGTATAGATGCCCAATGAACTATATGTGATTAGAAGGAAAACATATTCGTCAGCCAGTAAATGTATCATTTCGTGAGTACAGATGTAGCATGCAACCTGACGGGACCCAGACATTTTCGGATATGACGGTGGTGGCCAACATCCCTGACCAGTGCAATCAACCCGTCTTTTCGTTCCACCTGTCAGCGAGAGGAGATCAGCGTCCAGTAGAAGGGAAACGACAACGGTACTGACAAGTCCAAAAACAATTTCCAGAGAATCGAAAACATGATACTTTGCAGCCCATTGGCAATGATGCGCGTTTTCAAGCCACGCCCAAACAAGCCACGGAGACCATCCGTCGCGATAATTGCACGTGCGGCATCCAGGTACGCGATACGAGTTGCATGGACCTGGCGGTAGGTCTTGACTACACGTAGAGAATTCGAGACGGTGTCAGAAACCACCGCAGCTACGAATCCGATAAAGCCAGAGCGGAGGAGCTTCTCAGGAACATTGCCCGGTAAGGGAAGAATCGCATCGAGATAGTTGTATGCCGCATACCACTAGACAAATTCAAGTCGGATACAAGAATAGGAGAGGAGATACATACGGGGTAACGGCCCACAAACGTGGCTACGGCTGTTGCCAAAGCACCGTACCAAAGAGATCCGATTCCATAGGTCTTGACCTAAACACAAGCAACGAGCCTAGGTTAAATTATGCCTCCACGAGTTCGCAGGTGACCAACCCTGTCTCTGAGAAGTGTAATCTCATTCTTTCCTTCAGTTTGCATGGTAGTCTTAATGGTATCAACTAGAGTCAAGATCATGTGGAAGCCGCGCTGGCAAACATGGTTTGGATAAGCATAGGGAGTTGTCGCATGAATGTGTTGCTCTGCAACAGAGCGAGAATGCCTGCGTTGGCTGCGGTATCACCGAGGCGCGATACTGGCCCCTGGATTAGCGCGGCGGCGAGACCCTGGTAGTACCGTGTCCAACCACCATCAGCATAGGGGATTTTGATTGCTTCCTTAGTTGTCGTCCCGTAGGCTAACGATATTGATAATTCATGATAGTGTGTAGCGGCCGCCGCAGAAAAATACTGAGTACGAACGATACGAACTTACCCTCCGCATTACCATGAGGGTTAATACTTGAACTAGGACCATAGCTTAATACGATGAGTTGACGCTTGACGTCCGTGTTTTGAGTATTGACTAGTGACTCGTAGTGAGCCCATGTTGCCAGTGTGACTCAGTGTGCCCGAAAGCCATCGGCCACCTAAGGAGGCTCGGTGACGGTCACATCACCAACCATGTATGAATCTTGCCACTTTTCGTCATCAAAAAATCAATACACACACACCCACTGTTTTCTTGTCTGTGAACCACGTGTGATTGAGCTTGGCAATTGAATGAGCAGATTTTTGTACATTGAGTTTGTAATCATACAATCATGTGGTTGCTAGAAATAGTAGGTGGCCTCACAGAGTCCCTAAGGACCATGTAGGCTAGGTAGGTTCGAGGGACTTGTAACTGATAGGACTGGATCAGAGGCATTGGAGGATTATTCGGAGTCACTCGAGTTGTGACAATGTGTGACATTTGTGATGTGACGGTAGGGTGGCTCAAGGCCCATGCCTCGTAACGCCTATACCTAATATCTCTTTTCGGGTTCCGTCTCAACTGACGGGGGATGCATCACGACAAGGCCGTTATTTTTTATTTGCTTCATCACAACACTGCACTAATAACTACCCATAAAACAAGGGCACATTCGATAAGTATCCTATCATAGTTATATTAAAGTTGCCGATTGGCTGTACAAGTTCCGGGCAGGAGCAAGCTCAAGTTAGGTTTTCGCACTTGCCACCGGGGACCTTTGAAAACTTAACCCTGACTATGTTACATCAATTTGAGAAACCTGTTTCACCTTTCTCAGAATACATAAAGTGCTGACGTGCGCTGTTCTTTCTGCAGTCACTTTCCTAACTTCACGTGGCTCACAGGTACTGGCTAGTAAGTGTATGCACCTATTAATTCATATAGACTTGCTCACTGTTTGCTTTCTATCAGCCTTGTTTCTATTCTCTACACTAGCTTGCCGTTGACGGCCTGACTATCTTATTGTTCATCCATTAGCATCTTTTACGATGCGTTTCCTTTTTGTGTTTTTCTTCTCTTTTATTGTCTCGTCTGTCATGTCTGCTCCTGCGCCTCTCCGAATGGACGTCAGGGACGTTCAACTTGACCACGACATCTCTCCTCCAACCCATGCCTCCCCCCCACCTTTCCTCGCAGAACCTCAGTACGTGCTGAGCACTTATTCATGCAGAGCTGTTACCGAGCAGTTGATGGTTACCTCGGGGATAGATCTCCAGCTCACAAGAAGAATGAGGCACACAGCCCTCGGGGTCTTGGCAGTGCAAGAAAGGGGATTTCAAGTGTCTTCAAAAGTTGTTTCGGCTCCTGGTCAGGCGTATTTGATACACTTGATTCAATTCCAGTGCTCACAATGTTCGCATAGCTTCAGAAAAGGTCCTTCCCCTGGTGAGCAACATCACCAATAAAAGTTTAGTGTGACTGACGGTCATTGACAGTGCGTCCACTCGAGGTGTTGTTCATGCGCTGGGTTGTATCTCATTTCTATTCTCAGGGTACTGTCCGTAACGTCGAGTCACCATCCCAGTTATCATCCCAGTCATCGTCCAAGTCAGCTTCTGGCGGTGCAGTCTCAACCCCTCCTAAAGGTGTGTTAAAAATCATTGATGGCTATTATAGATGTAACTAACGAATGTGGACAGTGAGTTCGTTCAAGAGTCGTTCTGGTAACATTGATTTTTTGCTATTAACTTGCAGTACCTTCCTTATGGGGAGGGAGAAAACGACTCACATCGCTATATGTTTGATCCACAGCTAGATGAAGCTGCTACTCAAAATACTCTTCACATGGATGCTGTTAACCGTTTCAACAAGAAATACGGATTTAACTCTGATGGTGAGTAACTACCTAGTCGATTGCAAATACAACTGACAGCTATTGGCAGTGAGCTCATTACAATGTTGTTTGGGTGACACTCAATGCTGCTTACTTGCAGATAGAGGAGAAGCCCTGGGAATAATAGACTCGGGTCTGTGCTGCCCAACGTTGAACAGTTGCCTTTGTAATCAAGTAACTAAAAGATGGGTCGGGGTCGTTCTGCAGATCAAATTTATC
>JBBPTV010000972.1:0-13210 GCA_038094275.1 Tubosaeta brunneosetosa | reverse complement strand
CGAATCGTCCCAGGAGACAAATACCATTTTTCGAGGGCCCTCTCGTCTTCTCTGGAGATGTGGCCACGATTCCACGAGGCGGCAAACTCCTACGAATGACGTGAATATGGAAGCACGTAGTTCTGGAGGAGAGATCTACCGCATTTGCTGGAGTAGCGCCAGCAGGGAGGATCTGTGTTGCTTCTGCTGGAACCCACTGAATACCTTGGATTACTCCTTGCGGCGTTTGGTAGCTGTCGAGGGTTAGAAGACGATGTCATGATAAGCCCTATCGCTTACCGTGCAGGGACAGCCCTACCCATTACATGGTGCTCGTGAGTTGATTCGAGACACCAGAGCATGCTGGAGGCTCACCTGAATGGGTGGTAGATGAGCTGAC
Source organism: Tubosaeta brunneosetosa (assembly GCA_038094275.1). Taxonomy (NCBI): domain Eukaryota; kingdom Fungi; phylum Basidiomycota; class Agaricomycetes; order Boletales; family Boletaceae; genus Tubosaeta; species Tubosaeta brunneosetosa. Next base: position 12,831 of record JBBPTV010000972.1, on the reverse strand, counting down.
CGTCTGGACCGTTTGAGGTGGTGTATGTGATAGCGCCAGGCTGGATCTGACCACCCGAAGATGGGGAGAAAGGCTGGGGCATATCATATCCTGCGGCACTCATGATGGATCTGAAGAATGACAGTGGGAGGAAAGAAAGCTGGGAACAGGAAAGGGCCTTTTTGTCCTGCCGCTAGGATAATCTCGTACTGTGCCTCGTGCCATCGCCCATATCAAGGCCATCTCCGACCTGGCGCCGTGATAACGTCCATCAGCTCCACCGTCGAGAAATTCAACGCCGGATCTTCGACATCGCGGTGGAGACTCACTCTCAAGTGACTGTCGAGACTGAGTCGACCCTCACTTGATGACTCACTAACCAGCGAGGGTCGGTTCAACGCGCTGTTTGAGCGCGAAATAAGCGGCTCCTCGCAACAGCGTTGCGATCAAGTCGAAGACGTTCGCATCCTTTGGTGGAGTGGACACTCATTAAGAACAGCGAACGAGAATACCCTCGGTGTGAGGGTTCCTGATATGTCAAAAGAGCGTGAAGATTGTCCTTTCTATAAGTAAGACGTCCAAACAGAACAGAGGAAATTCCGATCGAGTTCATGAAAAGCGCCACCATAAGAAGATAATAAGCAAAATAGCTATGGCGCCAAATGGCGCGTATTGTCGTATCATGGCTTGAATGTTGATGTTTCTCGCTGCCTTGCGGTACCTCTCCGACTCCGAACGGAGTGACGTGGAGAGGTGCGACATTTCTGGTAAGAAGGATCAGGGTGTCAAAGCCGTAACAACGGGCAGCCTTACTGTCGAGGGAATCTCCTCGCCAAAGAAGTTCTTCCATATTCTTCGTCATTATTCGGGTGACATCCTGTAGTTCATCGTTCAGCTTGTCCAAATTCGAGCCTCCCGCAGCACTGGCAGCTCTGGTGTCTCTGTATAATCGCGCGGTCTTTGACATGAATGTATCTGTAGTAAACTCGTGAGCGTATATTCCAACAAAAACGGAAGAAAGGTGCGGACCAAATCCGACAAAGGCGTATGGCTTCCGTACCGACTCCACCTTGGAGCCATACGTCACAGCGAATTCTTTTGAAAGTTCCTCAAGATACGAAAACGCCAGTTTCCGAGGATATGATTTGTCGGCTATGGTCAGGAAAACAACATGGTCCGCGAGAAGGTAACTGAGATGGCTGTTGAGATTCCTCGTCGCCCGAGGGGATCCGATGCTTACTGAAGCGTATATTGGCCACTTTCGATTGAACACCGTGGTTCGGAGTTGGGTGTGATACGCCTGAATATCAATTTTGCCTGCTGCTTGTGTTCTTGCAGCGCTTGCTCTGTCTAGAGCGGGTCAGCCAGCGCTGGCTGAGATAACCGAGAAACGTACTTGTTCGTCGTCGACACTTGCTGCAAGCGGTAGCGCATCGGCAGCACGAACTATGATTGTGGAGCGAACCATGCTTGAACCGAAGGATAACTTGGTGGATTGAAGTTTGTCAGGCTTGGAATAGATCACATGACCTAGTCTTGAAGGCGGTGCTCGACCGTCGGCTCAGACCCGCCCGCTCATCGATCAATTCAAGTTCTATCTGTCATGTCTTCCTTGTTTGATGTTCGAAAGCAAGTAAGCATTGGTACTCTCCATTCGACCCAGTAGTCTCATGCGGCTTATTAGCTCACTTTCTACGGTTCCTATCATTCGCATCCCGTGAACGTCGCAATCCACATTTTTGGCGTTCCAATTCTTCTCTGGCACGTCTCCTCACTTCCCTTCTTTAACCTCGCCATCAACTAGCACGTAATCATGCAGGAGCGCACTCGTAATGGCTACTACAATTCCTCCCCCGTCTTTTCTCCCTTCTATTCGATATGGATTGACCGCCAACCTCGTCTTTGAGCTGAATACACCTGCCCTTGTCTCTGTATTCTACATATTCTATTACCTGCTCCTCGAACCCGTTGCAGCAGTAAGCTCATAATCTACTTTTGAATCCATCGACTAAGCGGCTATATTCCTCAGGTCCTTTACACACCACAAATGATCGTGACGTTATTAACCGCAACAGCCTATTCAACCCAACCCAACGGAATCAGGAATGCAGCCATCGTTCACGTTATTTCATGGGTCGCCCAATTCCTTGGTCATGGTCTTGCAGAACGTCGCGCGCCAGCGCTACTCGACAACATCATCGGAGGTAGGTTATACTTTCCGTACGATTGACTTGCAGCTCATAGCGTCTACGAAGCTTTTGTGCTCGCCCCCTTCTTCGTCCACTTGGAGTTACTCTTCAGAGTAGGTTACCGTGAAGAGTTGCAGAAACAACTCCGGAGCGATATTGGAAAGGAAATCGCAAGAATACGTCGAGAACAGGCGGAGAAGCGTAGGGCTGCAGAGAAAAAAGCGAATTGATACGCCTCTTCAAGGTGGAACCTCACGCCACATTTCCTACACAGACTGATGTCGGGACATTTCGTTGAAATTCTCTCCACGTGTGAATACCATGTACTACTAGTTACTATCGACACCAGCACATGACGGTTGGAATCAATTATTTATCTGGATTCACGCCGTTGAGTTGTTTCTTTTCCTGAGAATTCAATGGCTTGGTTAAATTTTCTGTAACCCAAGAGAACAAACGCAGGATGGCTCGGCTTCATTTGTGTGAGATACGCCTTGCTCCCAGGATATACTGATTCATTACTCACAGGCGTCCATTAAACCAGGCTCGTGGGCGGAGAGAGAGCCGGTTCCCCGGCCGGAGTGACATAGCACGATGTCAAACCACCATCCACTTTGAAATCTGTGCCCTGTTATTTGTCCGTAAGTACTGCCCGGTTGCGCGACGACCGTGGAGACTGACTGTTACATAGCTGCTGTCGTCACTCGCCACTAACAACACAAAAGGCGTAAACCCGATCCATACCCAAACCTAACAATACTTACAGAAAAGGGCACCATTTGCTTGTTCGATTGCCTCACCAAAACGACCCATGGGCAGGTGAACAAGACGACGGTTCTTTTTGTCATCGGTATTCAAAAAATTCATGAGAAGAGCTAAAACGCCAGATCTGAGTGAGACCGATTGTCCTTGGAAAGGGACGATTGCTCACGTGTCTTCAGAGGACCGCTGGGGACAGGCTCAGTGCAGCAAGGGTGACGGGAATCGTACTCACGGGCAAAGGGAATTCACGCGGATGCCTTCCCTGGCATGCACCATAGCAAGCTCGCGCGTCATTGCGAGCACAGCACCCTCGAATCAGAATCAGTACCACAGAGACAGACGTCTTGCGACGGATGCACCTTTGATGCGGTGTCTGGTAGAGGATGAGCGATAAGTGACAAATGTACTGGGATACTGACAAGCTAATTGGGGTGTAGCGGCCCCCATGAGAGCTACGAAGCTCGCAGTATTGATGATACTTCCTCCAGCATGGAGACCCTTGGATGGATCTACAGGATTACGACGCATCGCGAGAATCGCGTACTTGCACCCCCACCAGACGCCTTTGACGTTGACCGACATCGTGAGGTCCCAAATCCGCTCCTCTGTGTTGAGGGCGGTATCATCTTCTGGATGCATGATACCTGTGTGTATATCAGAGGGGATGTCTACATCGTGCGAGTATCCAACTCGCCCGCGTTGTTAAACTAGAAGGGTGGTGGGTGTAGGTCCCAGAAACGTTCGAGAGGAGCGCGCACCATGACGTCGAGCCTGCCGAATTCTTTGACGGCAAGGTCCACGGCCGATTTGACATCTTGCTCCTTCCCCACGTCGGCCTTGACTCCCAATGCTTTCACACCTGGAAACCTTTGTCGGATCAACGATACACCCCTTTCTGCTGCTTCCAAATTGATGTCCACTAATAGGACGTTCGCACCCTCTTTCGCAAAGAGGAGGGCTGATTCGAGTCCGATACCACTGTGAGCGATCGTCTGTTCGCGTCGATAAGAATTGGTGATAGGTTACTTACGAACCAGCTCCAGTGATGATCGCGGACTATGAATAAGGGGATTAGCTTAGTTAGATGGACCATGATCAAGACCGACTTTGTGCTGAAGACGACCAGTCATCTCGAAGATGGCAGGGAATCGGGTCGAGCGAAGTATTTATCTGCTTATCTGTTTGGCACACAAACACCCCGTGAAGGTCGCGTGACCAACTATAATGACCTCGTCACGATCAGGCTCGTATGCGCAGACTGAACCAGTTTCAGTTCGGACCATGTCTCGCTGGACCACATAAATACCTGGGTTCTGGAACAGTGCCCAAATCCTGTCCTTTCCCCCACTAGCAACTCACCATCCCCATGATGTTCTCCGACCGCTTGCGACCGCGCGTATATTCCGCTCGTTATCCTAGATGGATGGTTGGCAGGCCGCTCCTCTACATGTCCTCCGCGCTCGCATCGCTGGGCGATGCGATGTTCGGTTACGGTCAAGGTATCATCGCCGCGGTCCAAGTCCAGCCATCTTTCATCCACCGCATGTTCGGCAAGACGGTGACGATGGCCCAGATCCAAGCAGGCGACACGGGTGTCGACCCCTGGGCCCAAGGTTCGTTCTCTCCTCTGTTCCTTTTTCGTAGCTCACATCCACCACGCAGCCATCATGGTGTCGTGCTTGAACATCACCGCCTTCTTCGCCTCTTTCTTGGCCGCTTACATTTGCGACATCATGGGCCGACGGATGTCCGTTCGTCTCGGTGCGATTATGTACCTCATCGCCGCCTTCATCCAAATCTTCGCGCCCAACCTTGGGGCTTTGATCGCCGGCCGATCAATCCAGGGGATCGGTGTCGGCATCCTTTCCATGACCGTCCCGATCTTGCAGTGCGAGATCGCCCCCGGACATGCCCGCGGTCTCTTCGTCTGCATCGAATACATCTGCTTAAACCTCGGCTACGCTGTCTCTGCCTGGGTCGGTTACGGTTTCTTCTTCGCCATACCTTCCGAGATCTCCTGGAGAGGTCCATATGTCGTGCAAGCTGCGCTGGCCGCCATTCTAGTCGCTTGGACGTTCATCCTTCCCGAAACCCCGAGATGGCTCGTGGCGAACGGATTCGAGCAAGAAGGCCTGCAGGTGCTCGCAGATCTCCACGCCGCTGGCGACGTGGGGCACCCAAACATCGTTGCGACGTACGTCGAGATCGCTGCCGCCGTCGATTACGAACGCAAGATGGGCCGGGCGACGTGGCGCCAGGTCTTTTGTCAATACACCCGCCGCGCCATCGTTGGTATCACCTGTCAAATGTTTGCCCAACTCAACGGCATCAACGCTATCCTTTATTTCCTGCCTTCCAACTTGACCCGTGCCGGGTTCAGCATCTCTCGTTCTCTCCTCTACGCTGGTGCTTGCGCCTTCGTCTATTGCTCCGGTACCATCCCTGCCATGTTCCTCATCGACAACTGGGGCCGACGTACCTTCCTTCTCATCGGCAGCATTGTGTTGGCGGTCTCCCTTTCCATCGTAGGTGGCCTCCAATACTACGCCGACAGCCTTCCCGAGGGACCCACCCGCATCCCTGCCGCAGACGGTTTGTTCTTTGGCGTCTGCTTCTACCTCTTCTTCTTTGGCGCCACATGGGGACCGGGTCCATGGCTCCTCGGCGCTGAGATCTTCCCCCTCCGCGCACGCGCCAAGGGCATGTCGCTCAGCACGGGCACGAATTGGCTGTTCAACTTTATCGTCGCCTTCATTACGCCCCCGCTGTTCCAGGCCATGAGCGCGGGCTACTACTTCCTCTTGGCGGGCTTCTGCCTCATCTCATTCATCGTCGTCTGGTCTGTCTACCCCGAGACGGCACATAGGACTCTCGAAGAGCTCGGCGAGGTCTTCGGAGACCGTATCAGCGAGGACGACAAGCTCGCACAGGTTGCGGCCGAGAAGAGTACGGATGGGGTCAAGATGTCAGCAGCATCTGCTCTTACCTCACGGATCGAAAACTCGGAACTGACGCTGCGCATGCCCGAGGATGTTGGAGATGGCGAGGGATCGGACAAGAACATCTCAACCGTACAGGAAGTAGAGGTAGTCTCTTCACGCATCGGTCTGCGATAACCATAGCTGAAACGAACGTTGCATATCACGTAGCACATCCAGTAGTTATAATAGTTACCATAATGATCATTGCAAGCAAGTAATCCGCATTCATGCCCGACAGCTCAGACTCGTAGCGATTCCGGAAAGTCTGCTGGATAACTCTCATCTCCGGGAAACATGCGGATGAAGTCTCGAACGACCGAAGGCAAAGAGTCCGAGCGCGTGCAAGGTTGTTCCATAGCGGATTGATGGACAGCTGACTTCGCGCCTTGCTGCACGGAGAACTGCATAGGCATGGGGGCAATGCGTGGCCTGGCAGGAGAAACAAGCGGTGAGATGACAGGAGCAGGTGGCGTCTCTGATATTTCAGGACGACGCTCGCGAGGCCGTTTGTTGCCGATCTCAGCGACGCAGCGGAGAATCTCTGTATCAGATTCTGTCTCCGTTGCTGAATCGTCCTCTGTGACCGGGAGGATATCGCGAACAAATTCTCGGCGTATCGGGGGACAGTCATCTCGAGAAACTGAGGGGTGAGGTGGGGCCTACACCATGAGGCAGGGATCAACAAGAAAAATAACATTGTCATTCTTACCTGAGCAAAATCTCGGTCGGATTCAGGTTCCGTCAGAGAGTCGTCTATGTGTACAGGTGAAGCGATCGGGTCCTGGAAAGTGAGTCGTTTCGGCGTCCTTATCTTGCGGCTGGAAGAGTGACATAGTGTCGATTCCTTTCGTGGTAGAGGGGTCAGAGGCTCGGGCGGTAGCTCGGCTACTTTCTTCTTTGCGAGGAAGCAAGATGAATGAGGCGGAGTGTTCTGATGTGATCTAACAGGAGAACGATCTAATGCTTGAGCGCGTCGTTTACTTTGCCTGCTCGGACCGAGACAAGGGTTTTGTCCATCTCCCGATGGGACGTTCCTAGTACACTGTAAGTAAGAAGCAGATGACACATCAGGTCAATCCTCACTTTCTAGGGGTGTGTTCTACTGGCAAGTTGAGCATAGTGGTGGACCCGACAGATGACGACAATGTTAACTCTCTTTCTTCTTGAGTCTGAGAAGAAATGACATGTTCAATACGCTGAGGACGTCGCTTGCGCTTAGGTGTGGCATCGACGGGAAGAAGATATTGACTCTGAGAAGATGAAACAGGAAACATGGGAAGACCCCTGGACGGTTGATCGTTCAAAGGGGAGGAATCAATACGGCACGTGGGCTCGGATAGTCGTCGCGACGATGTCCGTGGAGTTGCCATGCCAGTCCTCGGGTCAATGACACGTTGAGGAGTAGGAGACGACTCTCGCTCAACAGGATTGATAGTCTTTCGTTGGTTTGCCAACGGCGTTGCAAGAGATGTATCAGATAGCCTTGTGTCCGGGCAACACGACCGAGACCCAAATACCAGTTGTGCGGGACGCTTCTCGCTCGCACTGGGTTCGACAGGGGATACGACATCAGTTGCATCTAGCTGCGTTTCCTCACGAGTGCACTTTCGAGCGGATGTGGCTGGGGTGGGCAGTTGTAACGTTGTCGGACGTAACCCATGCTTAGACGGTGGCACCTCGTTCTTGTTTCGCTTCGAAGGGCGAGCCACCGAAGACGAGTCCTCCTCAGTGTGTTTGTTCTTCTTGCGGGAGACAACGCGAGGCTTAGAATCCTTGTGGGTCCTAGCAAAGTAAGACGTCAACGGGAGTTCTTGCTGAGAAAGATCCATAAGAAAGGAAAGAAGTGTCGACGCGTTGACACGGTCGGAGTTGACACGCTTTTCAATGTCCGATGCTAAATACGCGATGCGCGCCGCGTCGCAACTCAGCGCAAGTCATCGATGGCCCTCGAAGTACAAACACCACTGAAGAAACGAAAAAGGTCAGACTCGGAGTCAAGTTTACCTCCGAGCAAGCTTCTAGTCAAGAGGCTCTCCGAGAAAGCCAAGCTGCCTACCCGTGGCTCGGCGCTCGCCGCAGGATACGACCTCTATAGGTATCACCTATCCTTTGCTTCCAAGAACGCTACGCTGAACATTCCAAAGTGCCGAAAAGAAAACGATTCCCGCACGGGGGAAAGCACTTGTTGATACCCAGCTGTCCATCGCAGTACCGCTCGGTACCTATGGGCGCGTTGCGCCGCGGAGTGGTCTTGGCAAGTGGCCACTTATTTATCCTGTGCTACCTAAACGTGACCTTTGTAGCTTCTAAATTCATGATTGATACCGGCGCGGGTGTCATTGATGGGGACTACCGCGGCACCGTTTTTGTGTTACTCTTCAACCTTTCTGACAAGGATTTCGAAGGTAAGTCGCTCAGGCACCCGTTAGGAGGACCCGGTAACCAAGTTAAATGCTCAGTGCAAGAGGGTGATCGTATCGCTCAATTGGTCATTGAAAAAATATGCAGTCCAGACGTCGAGGAAGTCGAGGTCGGTGTGCTTCATGTCTGTTGTGACAGATGCTGACCGTTTGCAAAGAGCCTTGACGAGACTGATCGGGGAGCAAATGGTTTCGGATCAACAGGCGGACACATCCTGCTAGCAAAGTCCTGATGTAAATTTTATTCATGATAATGTGCTCTTGTTTTGGGAAAATCAGACGGTCGTCACTCGTTCAAGCATGAAACACACCGAGGTTGTATCATCTGACTCGATCAGTTTCGACGACATACATGCCCTCTAGCGTCCGGTTCGCATAGGGAAGCAGTCTCGTTCCCTGCATCTCCTCGTTGAGCGGCCCTTTGGTCTCTGCCCAGATACGGCCATCGGGGATGGTGCCATCCACCGATGGATCTACGTTTACAAATTTGACAGCCTCGACCAGTCTGATGAGTTCCTCTAGCTCGTTCTTTGTGGTATCGTACTTGGGAGTGCCTTCTTTGGGGGGGACAAGAGCAGAGAGCTGATGGAGGCGTTGAAAAGTGGCCGGGGAGAGGGAAGGAGATGGATACGATGAAACAAGTTTTCTGAGGGACCAGGTCGGTTTGAGGGGAATTCCACAGGGATCTGTTGCGACTGCAAGTGACTTGAGCACTCGGACGACGGACATGTCACCGTGGGAACTTGGACGCAACCCACATCACAATGAATCAAGCAGCTACCCGCGCTTTCCTCAAGCTGCTCCCCTCTCCACTCCCTCCATCGCTCCGGACTACGCCCGCAAACCTCTATCAGATTCTCGCTAGACACCCCAATGATGGCGTCGGTCAAAAAGTGCATCAAATCCGATGGTCCGCAAAAGGGATCGAGGACTGCCACTGGCAAGTGACCAGGACGCGCCTCAAACACGAAGGAACGCATGGAAAGGCGTGGGGGAGGTTGGTATGGAGAGGTGAGTGGTTCTTTCAAGCACAAGCCCGTTGCTGAAAAGGCAAAAGGCAAAGTGGTGAGCAAGCATGAAGAGAGGATACCTGGGTCACTCAAGTACAAGTGGTCTGCGGGTACCTCATGAGGTGAGCCAGCTTCAAGGACGCTCGGCCTCGCTCAACGTCCAGTGGTCAGACCTTTGAACGTGTCATTGGGCGTAGTTACAGTCTGTCACACGCTAGTTACATCCAGTGTTGTCACGCATAATGGACACCGTTGACCGTGCAACCACTGAGCACTTCAGAATGGACCCACGGCAGCTCGTCGACGCTCAGTTTAACCGTGCCGTGGAGATCGTGCAGAGCCTTCCCAAGACAGGCCCCATACAAACAGGATACGAGGAAAAATTAACCATGTACAGGTTCGTACCGTATCCGCTACTGACATGACGGGTGCTCATACTACACTGTATAGTCTTTACAAGCAAGGTTTCATCCTCCACCACACATGTCTCCGGTCTTGGCTCACCATTCGACCCTAGCCACCGTCGGAAATGTCACGACCTCACGACCGGGAATGTTTGATATGCTTGGACGAGCAAAATGGTGCTCCTTGCCCGAATCCACTCGCTTCCCCAATTCACATGCTAATGGTCCTCTCAAGGGATGCCTGGGCAAAACACCGCGACTTGGACCAATATGATGCAAAATCTCTCTATGTGGATGCCCTGTTGAAGGTATACACCCCTCCTCCCGTTCATCATATGTTGACATCTTCATCCAAGGCTTTAAACAAGTACTCTGATAAAACGGTTGCAAGAGACCTGATAGACGAGTTGCGGTCCTTTGGAGGCGTTTCCGAGAGCCTCGTCTCAACTTGTACGTTAAATCTCTCTGATTTTTGCCTCGAGTTCACGTCCTTCAGTTACATTGACCCGCTCAGCATCGAGGAGCACGCCATCGTCTACTTCCTCCGCAGACGATTCTCCCATACCATCATCCAGACTCCAGGATTTTCAACATTCGTCGATCCGCCAGCGTTTTAGATCCGCCCCTGAAGACGATACCTTTGACGACGACGAAGAAGCAGACGAAACTCGTGATCTCCCGGCCGTCTCCCAGCAACAAAGGCCTTCCTCCTCCATCTCGTTTTCCTCAAGATACAAGACACCCCTCACGGGCTCCTACGCACTACCCCCATCTCCACCGCGGAAAACGAGCTTGCCTCCGGTACAGCCTCTTCCTACTTTTGAAACGCCGTCTGCATTCGCGGATCCACCAAGAGCTACCTCTGTATCCGCATACACCGCTTCCTATGCCGCCTCTCTTCGCGATGTGCCGCCACAAATGCAATCCTCGGCCCCCCCGTACAGAAGTCACCCCCTCTCTTCTCGACACAACACCGCAACCACAGCACATCTGAGACCCTCCTCGCGAGCGGTGTCAGTCTCACTAGAGCACGCCATGGAGAACATGCAAGCACATCTCGCGGCTCTCACAGAACGTGTTGATACCCTCGAACTGGCCCAGTCCCAGCCACAGGCTCAAGCCTCACCTTCGCGCACTTCATCTGGCCGCGGCAGTCCTGCGGGTTCACGGTCTGTCTGCCAGCCCATTGGATGGGATGTCGATGACATGGGTCTCTGGACCCTCGTCCTGAAACCCCTGTGTCGGAATCTCTCCCTTGTGCAACGTCTCCTCGTATTCTTCCTCAAAAGTGGCCATGATAGATCCCCGTTGTTGATCGTGATCAGGAGGCTCTGCTTGGATGTATCGTTCTTAATGGTACTAATCGGCGTGCTGAGGAGTGCGTGGATTAAATCGGACGCGAGGCGGAAGGAGGTTGCAGCTGCTTTGGTCGTCCTTTGGGGTGCGGTTACAGGGAAGAGGCAAATCCCTGGAAGGAGACACCTGAGGTTGTGAGTATCTTAATATTAATACCTTGTGGACGTTAAACTGGTCACGGTACGAATTGAGTGTCTTAAGACGGATACAAGTACAATGGTTACACGTAGTGTGTCAAGACATCTCAACGACGCAGCGAATGCAGTTCCCTTCCTAGACAACTCGTCAGTACCAAGGTCGGACAGCTTGCAAGCGCAACGTACGTGCATGTCATCAAACCCTTGGTCGATCTCTTCAAACTTGCGGTGATGGGTAACATATTCATCGATTTTGAGCGATCCTTTGAGATAGTCTGACGGTTTCACGTGACGATGAATTACCCCGAAAGCACAAGAAAAAAGACGGCGATACCTTCAACAAGGCCGGGCAGCTCAGTGCGACCTTTCACTCCTCCGAATGCTGTACCTCTCCAAGTACGCCCAGTGACCAGCTGGAAACTGTTGGGCCATGAGCTGCGACCTATCAAGGTCCCAATTCAACACTCACGGTCTAGTGGCGATCTCTTGGCCAGCGGCTGCCACACCAATCACCGTCGATACACCCCACCCCTTGTGACACGCTTCCAACGCGGCCCTCATGACCTGCACGTTTCCCGTAGCGTCAAACGTGAAATCCAGACCGCCGTCCGTGATATCCACTAGGTGATCTTGAATCCGTGTCCCTTTGGCGAGCTCGGACGGGTTCACGAACTCGGTGGCGCCCATCTTGAGGGCCCAGTCTTTCTTGTCGGCGTTGATGTCGATGGCGATGATGCGGGATGCACCGACTGACGCGGCTGTGGAGATGACCCCAAGGCCGATGGCGCCGCATCCAAAGACGGCAACGCTGGAATCCTCTGTCACGCAAAGAAGCTCAGTCGAGGGGCACGGGGAAGGGAAAGGGGCATACTGATTCCTGGTTGCTTCGTAACAGCACCCCAGGAAGTGGTGATACCACAGCCGAGGAGGCAGACTTTATCCAGTGGCGCCATCTTGTTGACGGCAACCACGGAGACGTCTGCGACGACTGTGTATTGCGAGAAGGTGGAGGTGCCCATCTAAAAGGCAAGATGCGTTCCTATCGGTTGTGACTCCTGCGACGAAAGGCGGCTTACAAAGTGGTGGACTGACTTTCCTTTGCAGGTGAACCGGCTGGTACCATCGGGCATAAGACCCTTTCCCTGGGTTGCCCGCACTGCACACCAGCATGAGCATCTGACTGCAAGTTTGACGACATGGCTCGGGTTACCTTTCCCACACAGATTCGTCTTTCCGCTCTTGCAGAACTTGCATTCACGACATTCTGGAATGGGTGTCAGATCGAGGGTGCTGGATTGCCCGTTCAAGAGAGGCTTGCCAGCAGTGTACAAAGGGATGACATGGTCTCCCTGCAGGTCATCCAACAGACATCAAGACTGAAGCAGGGGGTTACATACAGGAGCTACGCTAGTGACGCTTTCGCCGACTGATTCCACCTGCCAGAAATTAGACGGGGTGTAAAAGATGCACACTTACTCACTATGCCTCCACCTTCGTGGCCAAGGATCACAGGAAACAATCCCTGAGATAGCGAGCGTATCGCACATGAAATCAGCCTTGATCTCACCTAACGTACCTCAGGATCCTTGCCAC
>JBBPTV010000971.1:0-13219 GCA_038094275.1 Tubosaeta brunneosetosa | reverse complement strand
GTGAATGATTGAAGTGGGATCCAGCCCAGTCATTATGGCAACAAGGGCCATGACATCATAGGTCTAGAGCATAGGGTTGAGGGCCTGCACTTACAGTCTAGCCTGGCATAGGCCTTCAAGCACATATTGTCCATATGTTCATAGTCACGTGATCTGCATAAGGAAAATCATAGGGGCAAAAGTACACCATGTAACACTACCCCCCGTCTAGGGATCGACTTCCAGGTGATCAAAGGGTTCAATGTGTGGGGTGGTGTAATTTTCATAAGGGATAAATAAAGTGTCGAATGCCAAATGAGATAAGCGGATTTTTCTAGGGGCAGAAGGATTTAACTTGTGGAAATCAGTAATAGCCTCCTGGGCTGTCGGTAGGAGGTGTCCTTCAGGTTCCCAAGTCCGTCCAGTCTCATCATATCCCTTCCAATGGATGAGATATTCAAGGTGCTTTCCTTTAAATCTTGAATCTTTAACAGATTCAACTTTGTATAGGTTATCCCTATCTTCAGTAACCTATACTGGACCAGGAGCAACCACAGGTTGTCCAGGTATCTGTTCCTTGTACGGTTTAACACGAGAAATATTAACAACATCATGGATTTTCATGGATCTAGGCAGACATAAGTGTACTGCATTTGGGCCGACGAGTTCCATGACTTCATAAGGTCCGATCCATCTTTCCATTAATTTCCATGATGTGTGTGTTAAGCATAAATTCTCCATAGAAAGCCACACCTTATCTCCGATAACGTATTGTGGGGCTTCTTTTCTATGTTTATCCGCTTGGAGTTTCATTCTCTCTTGGGATTGTTTTAAGTTATCTTTTACTTCCTTTAAAGTAGACTCCATAGAATCTGTAAAATCTGAGGCAGCTGGTGCCTTAGACACGCGTTGTTCAAAGCCCATTCTTGGTGCATATGAATGAGTCACTTCAAAAGGGGTTTTGTTTGTAGAAGCCTGCTTCTTCGAATTATATGAGAATTGAGCAATTGGCAACCAGTCCAACCATTCTTCCTGCTTCTCAAAACAAAACATCCTTAAATACTGTTGTAAATCTCTATTCATCCGTTCCATTTGACCATCGGTCTGTGGATGATAAGCCGTAGATAAATGTTGTGCAATTCCCAAGCGCTTGCAGACATCTGTCATGACTTGGCTTGCGAATTGCGGACCGCAATCTGATACAACAGATCGGGGCAAACCGTGATTTTTCCATACATAATTTAGATAGAGTTTGGCCGTATCCAGGGCCATTGCAGTCTTGCTGCATGGGGCAAAAACTACTTCTTTTGAAAATCAATCAATAATGACTAAGATGGCATTTTAACCAGATGATAATGGGAGATCTGTGATAAAATCAACAGATACATCAACCCATGGTCCATCAGGAATTGATAAGGGTTTTAATAAACCAGGCATTGCCTGATTCATTCCTTTCATCCGAGCGCATCTATCGCATCGGGAAACATAATCTGAAACAAAAGATGTGACACCAGGCCACCAATATGACCGTGTGACAAGATCTAAAGTCTTGTCTATTCCCAGATGTCCAGCAACTGGGGAATCATGACCGTGACGTAATATTGTCATCCGTAGCTCTGCGTTATCAGGCACGAACAACCTTCCTTTTTCATCGTATAGGAAACCATCGCGTTCCTTGCAGATGTTCCTTTCCTTACATAAACGTATGACATCGGTTTCTTTCAACCGTAAAAGTTCATTAAATATTTGAGTTCATATGGTGTCCCCTTCATCTTGGATTGTAACCATTGACATGGTTTGTATCCGCTCTGGGGAGATCATTGTTACTCCCTTATTATCATCTTCAATGCCTACAGCATGATCTTCTCATCTAGAGAGAGCATCTGCTTTGACATTTGAAGCTCCAGGCTTATATATGAAGAGATAATTAAACTGTGTTAAATATTGTGCCCATCGCACTTGGCGACGATTCAGATCTTGGGCCTTCATAAAGTATTGCAAATTCGCATGATCATTCCAGATCTCAAATTGATCTCTAGCACCTTTCAAATAGTGTCTCCAAATCTCAAGTGCACGTATGATGCTCAGCATCTCTTTATCGGCAATGGAGTAATTTCTTTCTTGAGGAGACATGCTATGAGAAGAGAAGGCTACAGGGTGCCATTTGTCATCTTTGAGTATAGAGAGCACTGCTCCCATTGCGTAATCTGAAGTGTCCGTCTCTAACCTAAACTTGCAATCTATATCCAGATATGCCAAGATAGGGGCCGTTGTAAACTTTGTCTTCAATAGATCAAAAGCAGCTTGCTGCTCTTCTTTCCACTGGAAAGTTTGATCCTTCTTTAATAAATCATTAAGGGGACGTGTGACTTGCGCATAATCTTTAATAAAGCAGCAATAGAAGTTTGTGAGACCTAGGAAACTTCGGACTCCCTTTTGGTTCTTCGGCTCTGGCCATTCCAGAATAGCAGAAACCTTCTTTTCATCCATCTTGATTCCATTAGCTCCAACTATCATCCCTAAATATTCTACTTCTGTCTTGTAAAAGTGGCATTTTTCTGGCTTTATAAATAAATCATTTTCTTCTAATCTTTGTAAGACTTTCTTGACTATTTTGGCATGTTCGGCATGGTTATCTGTTTTCGTAAAGATCATAACGTCATCAATGTAAACAACAACAACATCTTCCATATCTGAAAATAATTCGTTCATCATAGTTTGAAACATTGCAGGAGAGTTGCATAATCCAAAGAACATAACAACAGGTTCATAGGAACCTTTATGCATTATGAAGGCGGCTTTCCATTCGTCACCTTCCTTTATCTGTACATTATTATAACCCCATCTGAGGTCCATTGTCATAAATAACTTAGCTCCTTTGAGATGATCTACTAGTTGGGATATAAGGGGAAGTGGATAATTATTTCAGATTGTGTGTTCGTTAAGGTATCTGTAATCTTGTACCATGCGTTTCCGGCCGTCTTTCTTGGGTACAAAGAATACAGGTGATGTCATTGGGGATTTAGAGGGGCGTATATATCCTTTTCGTAATTGATCATCTAGCCAATTGGAGACTTCTATTTGTTTGTCATGGGATAGGGGTATCAGTCTACCCTTCTTGGGAATGAATGATTCCTTAAAATCTATAGCATGATCCCAGGGTTTTCTCGTAGGCATTTGTTCTGATTCCTTTTCCCTAAACACTGGCAAGAATTCATGGTACTCCTGAGGCACCAGATCTTCCATGTTCCATTTCTGATCCATCAAGATCTTTAATTTCGGGTCCACTGCTTGAGCAGCCCTAATATATACTTCATCATTTAGATGTTTAATCGTTTCATAAACTTGATATTGGACATCTTGCTCTTCTTTCTCAACTAGATGTAGAAAAACGGACTTCTCCTGGAGTGATCTACACTCTTCCATACAGCAACATATTCTGATGTCGCCTGTAGTCCAGTCTATATCGGGATTATGACGTTTGAGCCAAGAATATCCTAATATCATCCGTTGCCATCCTAAGTCCATGACTTCAGCTAAGACTTTCTCACAATGTCCCTGAAACTCAATCAAGAGCTCAGTGGCATGAGTAATGTCACCGGCAGAATTCTTCATTCCATCAACATTAAAGGCCTTTATGGGATCTTTTAACTTTAGAAGCAGCAGCTTCAACCATTCAGCGTAGGCTTTATCAATAAAGACCATGTTAGCTCCCGAGTCTAGGAGAGCTTCCACTTTCACAAATGAATTCCATTTAGACATAGGGGCAATCCATAACCCCATAGTTAATTCGTTCCGTAGTGATATTGACCTGCAAAATAAACCTTCGTCTGGGATTTTGTCAGTAACGTTAGTAGTTAATTTAAAAGAGGAATTAAGCCCAAGATTAATGTCCTTGGCAGGCTGAGTTTCCTCAGACCCCTCTGACGGCAAAGGAAAGTTCGTATCATAATAGTCCATTACAGAATCAATCGAAAGTATAGCAAACCTGTTGCCATCAGAAGAATCGGAAAACGTTACCTTCTTCTTTTCCTTAGTGCCATTAGGATACCCAGAATAATCCTTCAGGCACGACCTTTTCCCGTGTGTCTGGCTTCTGCAGCCTCGTAATCTCAGAAAGCGGCCCTTGCTTCCTCGAAATTCATTCCGTTAAACTTAATTGGGGCGCTGCCCTGACTTTCGGTGCTTTTAGCGTCTTCACAGGATGTGTTCGTGTTCCTTATTTGTGCCAAGCTAGAGCTCCTGGCTCTTCAGCAACTTGACTTGTGATCTCTGCCTGTCCATTTGCAGAGATCGCATTTCACTGTGGGATTCCAGCATTCCCATTTCATGTGGCCTGGTTTTCCACAATTGAAACATCCCCTTTGCTTTGCGTCTACCACACCAATGTCCATGGCATTTGGATCTCTGGACTTAGAGCGTTGACTCTGTTGGAAACATGATGAGGTCCTGCCTCGAATCATTTCTATTCCTTCAAGAATGAGACCCGTCTTGTGGATCTCTTGAAGGTAACCCGTTATGTAAGTTGGACGGTCACCTTGTTTCCAAATATGGTCAATAATTTCACGTCTGACTCGCATTTCCAGAAGCCTTATTGCTTGTGAGTCGTCCATTTCCGTCTTTACGTATAATGCCTCCCATTGGACAAGGAAAGAGTCAATGGTCTGGTCACGTCCTTGGTATAATTTCTCTAGCCGATCAATGGCCTGTTCTTTGACCAGGTTTCCTTTGAAAAGAGATACAATCTCATCTTCAAGGTCTTTCCATCTGTAACTCCGACCTTTCTTCAAACATGTTTCAGCGAAGGGCCCGGCCTTCGTTCCCTTCAGTCAGGACAAAACTGAAACAACTGCTTTGTAAGACTTGGGCGGTATTGCTCTATCGTTCACGGTGAGCCAGCCCTGCATTTTTGCCCACCATTCTTCAAACTTGTTGAAGGATCCATCATATTCTCCAGGGTCAGTGAATATCTCAACTTTCCGTGAGAACCCCTTATCTGTTCTGGGTTCATCTTTGGGGGGACCACCTTCTTCGGTATCCATCTCCACTGTTTCCTTTTGTTTACCTAAGCGTTTCACTTCACTTTGTAACTCCATAATAATCACATTTAGGTTATTGATCGTATCATGTTGCTGTGTGATTACATTCTCACTTGTGTTGATCCATTCAAGGATCACTGTCATCTTTTCGCTGTTTGGGATTAATGTATCCCCTAAAATTTGTTGCACCATGGCCATCATAGAAAACTTTTAATTTCTTGTACAAATGTCTAGTCCAAGAAATATGTAGTGCATCCATAAAATGCGTGTCCGTAGAGAGAAACTTTGCATATGCGAAAAGTACGTAGGGGAATCTAAATGTGATAGTGGATGTGTGTCGTACGTGGGCGCAATCCAATCTGTGAAGGGTGCTTGACCCTTTCTCTGCCTGGCAAGACTACATCTTGTGCTATGGCCCATCTTATCAGCAGAGGCCGCCCATCCTTTCTTCTACATTTCGGTGCTCTCTCTGGCTCAGGCTCTGCTCTATCTTTGGGGAGTTCTACCGACCGTGTACATTTCAAGAAATGTAATATTATCGGCAATACCTCTCTTTTTCCTTCAGGGACAGCAGGCCCTGGTTTCACGTAGCGGCTTCTTTCTGTTGGGTGCATACTCAGCAGCGTTGGTGGGAGAAGTCCAGCTGGCAGACTGTAGTCATTGGGGTCATAGGAGGGAGTGCACTGAGGGGGTGCGTGCAGGTCGGGAACAGGGGACATAGATTCTTCAATGCCAACTGCTAGGCAGCTGAGGCCGTCGAAGGTGGTTAGTACGGTGAGACTCTGGATCTCACCCCTTTGTGGACCAAGTCTAGTAAGTCCGAGCTCAGCATTGAGCTCCCGTATAAACGCTGTAGCAGGGGAGAGTGGTTCTACTTTAGATACCTCCCACTCCTTTCCACTCCCTGTGGCTTCGTTCTTCCAAAGTCGTTCCCAGTCTGCTTCATAGGCTTCCCACTTGTAGTTGTCGTATGGATCCCATGCGTCTATAACGTGGCGAGAAGCATATAGGCTCGGCCTATCTTCCCGGTAGCGTCAGGGATCCCTTGAGCACTCTGCGCCCAATCTTCTTGTGTCAGCAGCAATAAAGGGGAACAGGGACCGATGGAAGGTAATGGACACTGATAAACTTAGCTGTTAGTTCTCAGGGTCCTTCTGTATTGAGTAACTCAGTTAAGAGCTCTCCTGTAGTACGTACTGCTGGCAGATGGAGCAGTACGGTTGCTGTTCGTCGTCGTAGGGTGCACCGTTAACATTTGGCAGCTTGCGTACGTAAGAAGTGCGAGGTGAAGTGTCGGATAAGTCTGGTTCTAATGAAACAACCCAATAGCGTCAAGCTACTTCAGGTCACACTAGACGGCATTGACTCAAGGAAGGGGGAAGGGAAGTGAGTCAGGAAACAGGTGCTATAGAGGAACACCCAAGAGAACCAGACTGGCATTCCAGCTGGACTCTGGGGATTTATATACTGTCTACAGGTTTGTATCTATTTGTACACTAATATATCTATGTAAAGTAATTCCCTGAGCCCTACAGAGATAAGCATAGCCTCTAGGATCATCCAGGATCAGAGGATTAAAATGTAGAGTACAGTTGAAGTGGTAGAAAGTGGAGGAAATGCATGATTGGTGAGGCATGATGTCATAGGGTACGAGATAGTGAATGATTGAAGTGGGATCCAGCCCAGTCATTATGGCAACAAGGGCCATGACATCATAGGTCTAGAGCATAGGGTTGAGGGCCTGCACTTACAGTCTAGCCTGGCATAGGCCTTCAAGCACATATCGTCCATATGTTCGTAGTCACATGATCTGCATAAGGAAAATCATAGGGGCAAAAGTACACCATGTAACACTCACCTCCCTGCTGAAAGTGGAGGGGAAGATGTGGTATGGCATGGTCAATAAGGTGGTCCAGACATTGAGCCAGAAGGAACCCAAGCAGCTGAAGCCAATAGAAGCAGGGGAGGTGATGGTAGGAAAGTTGATCAAGGAGGCAGAGGAGCTCAAGATATTGCTTGATTAACTGCTCGCAGAGAAGACAAGTCAGAGACAGGTTTGAAACTTGCAGTACCTCTTCTATGAATGCTTTCTCCTTTGCCATATTGTGTTTGCCATCCAGTGGAGCCAGTCAACATACTAAGCTTTCTTATGAACTGATGCCTGGATGGCTTTCCCCATTTGATTTGTTGGTTGTGTGCATGATAAAATATATCTACAAACCTGACAAAACAGCAGTGGGACAGGCAAAAAAGTGTGTGATTGGCCCATTGTTGACTATGTAGTGGATACTGGCACTTATTCTATGCTTGCTGTGATGTCCTTTTGCACCCTTGCATAACAAGTGGGTCATTTAAAGAACACAGTTGATTGGCTATTTTTCTTACAATAAGTACATCACTGATATCACATGTTGTGTTCTTTTAGGGACATATAGTGTCTTAATCACCACCTAACAGGTGCACTTTCCACTTACAGTACTACCTATTGTCATTACAGATACCTACTGGCATGGCACAGTGATGATATATGTGGCAGCCAATGTTAACAATACATTGACTATCATGTGCCAAAAGAAGAGTGAAGGGTGATGTCAGTCTCAGGCCCAAGCCATATTCAAGAAAAATTGTTGGCTTAAGCTTTGAGACAATGAAAGTGCCAAGAGGGGTGTAAATGCAACTTTGTTGTCTTGATTGTAATTTGTGCATAGCAAAATGAAACAAATCTCTAAATTGTCTGCATTTCAAACATCTTCTTGCCTGATGAATGAGAAAATAGTACCATAAACCATGCTTAAGAGTGATGGACCATGGACCTGTACTCAAGCATTTTGTATATCTCACTTTAATATCAGTCTATGTGTTTAATATGATGAAATCAACAAGGGGACTACTAGTATATTGAAGGAGACAGAAAACTGAAGTTCAACAGAGATCACATTTGTTATCCTTCTCCATTTCACCTTTACCAGCATATATGATTTCTTATCCTACAAGGATCCATTCTCTTCACTCCTGGGTATTCTTGGCTATGGAACCTTCAATAAATGATATCCATGAAAAAGCATCTGATGGCTTACAGATAGTGTGTTCAGCAATTAGGTTCACAAGAAATTCACACATTGTCTCTCTCTTCTTTGGCTTGTATTCAGGATAAAACATATTGAGTGCTTCAGTGACTCTAGTAGCACTTCCAGATGATTGATATTGCTCAGCTGCAGTGGTAATTGGATTATGTACTTTCTGCTGGTGTAGAAAATAGGACTGTTCCAAGATTAAAGCAGAATCTACAAATATCAGCCATTATATATATAATAAGAGATGAATATTGTTTAGACTTGCCAATTCCAGTATTGAGAATTTGCTTCCATGCCACAGGAAAACAATGATTCTGTACAATGTGAGGCAATTAGTCTATACATGTAAAACAACATACAATTGAGGGGATACTCCTTTCTGCTGAAATCTAATCATCATTATTAGTTATAAAAATAGTGGGGTAATAATAAAATACCTTTAAAGAGACAATCATCTATGAAAAGTCAATTAGATTATTATAAGGATTAATCGATTGAATAACATACATTCTATGATATATAAACAATACAGATGAACATTATAAAATAGTTAAAAATGGAATTTGTTCTCTCACCTCCTGATAAATGAATATGTCATGAGTTTAAAACACATTTCTCAAATAAACAAAAACTTACAGCCTGGGATATAAAGTAAGTAAGACAAATAACATAATATGATAGTAAGTACATACTAGCTATATTTTGTGAATGTCAAATAAAATATTATAATAACATGAAAATCAATGCTCTTACATCCTACAAAATGTAAGTATACATAAATAGAGTAAAGGCCATGGAAAAAACATACATCCTTGAATATTAAAATGAAACTAAAGTAAGATTTGACAATGTCAAATCTAGAAAGATAATGGGAGCAAAAGAACTTACACATGAATGTATAAAGAATGATGGGAAAATTAAAATGTTATAAGGTCAATTAATATAACTAATTACCTTCTATAGATAGAAGTGTCAGTTTTGTGACATGCTTTTAAACAAAGGAAACACCACTTACTGCCTATGAGTGTTAATGTAGCAGGATGAAACAAACATTAAAGATTAGTACCATTTTCTAAGTAATTTAATATCAGTTAAACACTTACCTGCTATAAATGAAAGAGAAGGAGGGTTGGCACCATTCTGAATCTCACAATGTAAATTAGACCACTTACTTGCTATGAATGAGAGAGTAGCAGGATTAGCACCATTCTGAATTCCCTAATGTCAATCAGACCACTAACTCCCTAGGAATGAGAGAGCAGCAGGATCAGCACCATTCTGAATTCCCCAATGTCAATCGGACCACTTACATACTATGAATGAAGGAGCAGCAGGATCAGCACCATTCTAAATTCCCCAATATCAATCAGACCACTTACAACCTATGAATGAGAGAGTGACAGGATCAGCACCATTCTGAATTCACCAATGTCAATCAGACCACTTACTTGCTATGAATGAGAGAGTGGTAGGATCAGCACCATTCTGAATTCCCCAATGTCAATCAGGCCACTTACAGCCTATGAATGAGAGAGTAGCAGGATCAGCACCATTCTGAATTCCCCAATGTCAATCACACCACTTACAACCTATGAACAAGAGAGCAGCAGAATCAGCACCATTCTGAATTCCCAAATGTCAATCAGACCACTTACAGCCTATAAATGACAGAGCAGCAGGATCAGAACCATTCTGAATTCCGCAGTGTCAATCAGACCACTTACATCCTATGAATCAGAGAGTGGCAGGATTAGCACCATTGTGGATTCCCCAATGTCAATCAGACCACTTACAGCCTATGAATCAGAGAGCAGTAGGATCAGCACCATTCTGAATTCCCTAATGTCAATCAGACCACTTACAACCTATAAATGGTAGAGCAGCAGGATCAGCACCATTCTGAATTCCTCAATGTCAATCGGACCACTTACTTGCTATGAATAAAAGAGCAGCATGATCAGCACCATTCTGAATTCCCCAATGTCAATCAGACTACTTACATCCTATGAATAAGAGAGTAGCAGGATCAGCACCATTCTGAATTCCCCAATGTCAATCACTTACTTGCTATGAATGAGAGAGCAGCAGGATTAGCACCATTCTGAATTCCCCAATATCAATCAGACCACTTACAAGCTATGAATGAGAGAGTGGCAGGATCAGCACTATTCTGAATTCCCCAATGTCAATCAGACCACTTACAGCCTATGAATGAGAGAGCAGCAGGATCAGCACCATTCTGAATTCTCCAATGTCAATCAGACCACTTACAACCTATGAATGAGAGAGCAGCAGGATCAGCACCATTCTGAATTCCTCAATGTCAATCAGACCACTTACAGACTATGAATGATAGAGCAGCAGGATCAGAACCATTCTGAATTCCCCAATGTCAATCACACCACTTACAGCCTATGAATGACAGAGCAGCAGAATCAGCACCATTCTGAATTTCCCAATGTCAATCAGACCACTTACAGCCTATGAATGACAGAGTAGCAGGATCAGCACCATTCCGAATTCCCCAATGTCAATCAGACCACTTACAACCTATGAATGAGAGAGCAGCAGGATCAGCACCATTCTGAATTCCCCAATGTCAATCAGACTACTTACAAGCTATGAATGAGAGAGTGGCAAGATCAGCACCATTCTGAATTCCCCAATGTCAATCAGACCACTGACTTGCTATGAATGAGAGAGTGGCAGTATCAGCACTATTCTGCATTCCCCAATGTCAATCAGACCACTTACAGCCTATGAATTAGAGAGCAGCAGGATCAGCATCATTCTGAATTCCCCACTGTCAATCAGACCACTTACAAGCTATGAATGAGAGAGCAGCAGGATCAGCACCATTTTGAATTCCCCAATATCAATCAGACCACCTACGTCCTATGAATGAGAGAGCAGCAGGATCAGCACCATTCTGAATTCTCCAATGTCAATCAGACCACTTACATCCTATGAATGATAGAGCAGCAGGATCAGCACCATTCTGAATTCCCTAATGTCAATCACACCACTTACAGCCTATGAATGATAGAGCAGTAGGATCAGAACCATTCTGAATTCCCCAATGTCAATCAGACCACTTACTGGCTATGAATGAGAGAGCAGCAGGATCAGCACCATTCTGAATTCTCCAATGTCAATCAGACCACTTACATCCTATGAATGATAGAGCAGCAGGATCAGCACCATTCTGAATTCCTCCATGTCAATCAGAACACTTACAAGCTATGAATGAGAGAGCAGCAGGATCAGCATCATTCTGAATTCCCCAATGTCAATCACACCACTTACAGCCTATGAATGATAGAGCAGTAGGATCAGAACCATTCTGAATTCCCCAATGTCAATCAGACCACTTACTGGCTATGAATGAGAGAGTAGCAGGATCAGCACCATTCTGAATTTCCCAATGTTAATCAGACCACTTACAGCCTATGAATGAGAGTGTGGCAGGATCAGCACCATTCTGAATTCCCAAATGTCAATCAGACCACATACATACTATGAATGAGAGAGTGACAGAATCAGCACCATTCTGAATTCTCCAATGTTAATCAGACCACTTACAACCTATGAATGAGAGAGCAGAAGGATCAGCACCATTCTGAATTCCCCAATGTCAATCAGACCACTTACTGGCTATGAATGAGAGAGCAGCAGGATCAGCACCATTCTGAATTCCTCAATGTCAATCAGACCACTTACATACTGTGAATGAGAGGGCAGGATCAGCACCATTCTAAATTCCCCAATGTCAATCAGACCACTTACTAGCTATGAATGAGAGAGCAGCAGGATCAGCACCATTCTGAATTCCTCAATGTCAATCAGACCACTTACAACCTATGAATGAGAGAGCAGCAGGATCAGCACCATTCTGAATTCCCCAATGTCAATCAGACCACTTACAACCTATGAATGAGAGAGCAGCAGGGTCAGCCCCATTCTGAATTCTCCAATGTCAATCAGGCCACTTACTCCCTATGAATGAGAGAGTGGTAGGATTAGCACCATTCTGAATTCTTCAATGTCAATCAAGCCACTTACTCCCTATGAATGAGAGAGTGGCAGGATCAGCACCATTCTGAATTCCCTAATGTCAATCAGACCACTTACTCCCTATGAATGAGAGAGCAGCAGGATCAGCACCATTCTGAATTCCCCAATGTCAATCAGACCACTTACTCCCTATAAATGAGAATGTAGTAGTGTAGAGTGCATCAAGGATTAGCACTTTTCTAAATTCTCCAACAACAATCAAACCACTGACCTCCTGTGAACAGAATGATATATAATATATGTCAAAACTACCAAATATATGGTGACAAGACTTCTTACAGATGTGTGAGAAAACCATGTTGCCATTTTAATGAACAACTTCTCCTGATCTTTTTTGCTGAACTCTAAGGAAGCATCATCAAATGCATGATCAACCCATGGCAGTAACAGGCTAATTTCCATCAATATCTCTCAGCCTTTCTAAAATGATTATTACATACATTCTTAGGGAAAACTTAATGCAGAGTTGTATACTTGTATGCTGAGTGGTGATTAATAACTTCTGCAAGGTTTTTTCATTCAAGGCTTCTGCAGTTTTCTCCAAAAGGATTTGACATCCATTGTCAGATTTGTGCAAATCTGTAAGAAAGAGAATAATTCCAACTACAGATAGGGATTACCATACTTACTTTCCATCTCCAGATAATCCTTTGGAGGATATTTTTTTGTCTTCAACCTTTCCCATGCAGTGCTTTCTCTTAGCATCTGTTTTGCATACTCCTTGACCCTAACAAGCTTGTCCCCTTGAGTTAACTTTCTCTCATCTGATGTGAGTTTCCCAACAGCCATGGCCAATAGGGCATCACATTTAGTGAAAACAACCACAACAGGCACTGCAATTTGATTTTTATCAGTGAGAGAGAAGTCAAACACAAGAAAGCAAATAGTACCATTTCCTGTGTCACACTCATCAAAAAACATTTCCTCTGCCTTCAACACTGTACGGTGATACTCATCCATTGGAATGCAATACCTATTCAGCAACAAATTTATCTCAATTGTACCCTCAGCATTGTGTCTTCTCACCATATAGCATGAACCCGTTTCTTGAGA
>JBBPTV010000970.1:0-13251 GCA_038094275.1 Tubosaeta brunneosetosa | reverse complement strand
ATCCCGTCTGGTTACTTTCGCCCTCAACCAAGGTCTCGTCCGCCTTGCTTCTCCCCAAGCATATGGCACGGTTGCCGTCCAATTCGAGCTCATCTTGAACACTGTCCTCTTCCTGAGCAGAGAGGGCGTTAGGAATGCCCTTCTCCGACTCTGGCCACGCCAGACGGATGTTCACGAATCTTCTGCCGTTAAATTGACTGCACAATGTGCCAATCTGGCTGCCCTGCCTTTTTTTCTTGGCCTGCCTACAACTCTCGTCACGGTCACACTTTACGCGCTGTCTGCCAGCGAAGCTACTACCAGCCAGCCTCATTTTTACCTCGCATTATTCGGGTATGCTGTTGCTGCCCTTGGTGAGTTGCTGAGCGAACCAATGCATAACCGGTAAGGTATATTTATGTTCATGTCATCAACACAACCTAATTCTGGCAGTGCCATGGGTCAAATGTGCACAGATGTTCGAGTCAGAGCTGAAGGACTCGGAATAATCGTCAAGACGATCACGACCTACTTGACATTGCGTTACGACAGCATGTCTCAGTATCCAGGCCAACTAGCCTTGATTGCATTTGCTCTTGGTCAGTTAGCATACAGTGCGGCCGTATTGGGAGTATACATGGCCCAGTTTCCCGAGTCAAGTCTTTCGCCAACTAGTCTCCCCAAGGAACAGCAAACTTTCAAGTGTGTTGCCTACTTTCGCCCAATCTGTACTGCTTAGCTTGGATCCAGAGTCAGCGGTCAGAATTCCTGGAGTCGCTTCCTCGTCGAGTTCTTTGACCCTGATGCGCTGCAACTCTCGTTCACGATGACGTCGCAGTCCGTGGTAAAGCATTTTCTAACTGAAGGCGATAAATTACTTGTCTCGCACTGGAGCCCTCTCGAAGACCAGGGTGGTTATGCAATCGCCGTCAACTATGGTATGTCTTCGAGTGGTTTTGACGTGGTATCAGTTTCGTATTCTTGTTCTAGGATCTTTGATCGCACGCATAGTCTTTCAGCCAATCGAGGAGATGTGCCGAGTCTACTTTTCTAAAGTTTTGTCGAGTACTACCACAGAGAAGAACTCAAGCGCAAGTACGGGCCAGAGTAACTTGGTAGCACTCGGTCAAGCATCTGCCGCGGTTGCCTCCTTACTTTCGGTTCAGGTGGCCTTTTCCTTGCTTGTCATAACATTTGGTTCTGCATACCTACCGATCGTCTTGCAACTCATGCTGCCGATGCAATATATGTCTACAAGCGCACCCAAAGTTCTTTCCGCATGGATATACTATATCCCAGTCCTTGCTCTCAATGGCGGTTTGGAAGCGGTTTACTCCAGTATTGCAGCTTCACAAGACCTACATAAACAGAGCCGGTCCGTCATTTGTTGTTATCGACCGTCTGGCCCTTACCATGCTGCAGGTGGATGATCGCTTTTTCGGTCATCTATATCTTATCTGCCGCTACTTTATACAACCTTGGGTTCGGTGATACTTCACTTGTGTACGCCAACATTGCCAATCTCACTGCGCGCATATGGTATACCTCGACGTCCATCGCGGACTACTTTGGCAAACAGATGGAAGACCACCGATTCAGATTTACAAACGTGATACCCGGGTGGAAGTTTTCCAGTGTGGTCGTGCTGTCTTTTTTCGTCATATCTTATCATGACGCAAGGGGGCATATTACAGAGGAAGTGCAACGATTTGGTCATAGGGCGTTGTTCTCTGCGCCAGTGCTCGCTCATGTCGCGTTGGGAGGGGGGTTGGGTCTTGTATGTGTTGGCGTGTGGTGGATGACAGAGGGGAGGAAACTGATCGCTCGAGAACGAATTAAAGCAGAGTGAATGAATTCTAGTATCAGTTGCACTGCCACCACTTTGGTTTGGCGCTCTCTTTGCGTGCACCCATCTTGGAAATGACTTCGGAGGTTGTCGTAGAACCCATTGATGAAGTAGGTGGATCGAATGATTAGTTTGCTCAACCTTTATGATTTAGACGTTTCCGATTCCTAGACCCAATTGGCCGGTGACAATGGCCAGATTTACCTGTTTCAGTGGCTCGCAAGCTTGGAGAAGAGTCTCAAAGATGCTTCTGCCGTATGTCATTGCGGTTTCTATGGCATACCCGTTCTCATTGTTCGCTAGGATCAACTCAAATCCCTGCAACCTACAGTAGAAGAAACGCTGTTCAAAGTTGTATGCGGCAACGACAACTATCCCCTACCTGGTCGTGGGCTACGTAACCTGGCTGCGAGATGCTTCATCATCCAGTACACGCGAGGCGATTCAAGAACGCTGTTTGACACCCTTCGAACTTTACTCAAGACTGCAGGAGACGTGAAAATCGACAAAAGTCTACTTCGGATGCGAGTTTCCAACTTTGCATGGCGTCTTGTGTTCTGAATTATGGTTACAGAGCAGCGTTTTGGACGATTGGTGAACTTATGGCTGCCTTTGGGTCACAGGCGCGTCCAGAATTATGTTTGACTACTGAGCCTTGGATTCAACTGTTTTTTTAGTTCATGTCATTCTTGGCTGAAATCACCACTATTTCCTTGAAGACCTTCAAATCTTCTAGCGTGAGGCGAACGATCATAGTATTTATACCTTAGGATCTGATGCGTCTTAACCAGTCTCCTCACTTGCGTTGCCATGCTTTGATCATGCTTCGCAAGGCCTTGAGTTCGGCGAAGAAAGCATTATCGGATTCTCTGTCCAAGGATATCTTCAAGAACATGAAGAATGGACTAACTGACAAGGTTCTCCCTGTCCAACGTGCGGCTGCTGGAGTGAAGCATTTTACTTATTCACCTCCCGACACTGTTCTCACACCATTTTAAGGTGTTGATTGCCATGTTTACTCCAGAGGAATCAGTCACGCTCGCAGATGTCGAATCGGTGGTTGGAATTTGCATAAAAAGCTTGGACAACAGTGATCGTTTGACGAGACAGTCGCTCGCCCAACTCGTTGGTCATATGCTCGCGGCAACACAGGTTCACCGAGTTGCTGCTGTACCTGATCCCCCACAAAAAGGAAAGAAGGAAAAGGAACAAGATGACAATGATGGAACGAATCCTGCTGTCTCCGAGACCTTGAAGCCTCTTCTCACTCCTGGCGAGATGCTCTCGCAATTATCTGCTCATTTCAACAAGCCACAGCTATCGCGAAAGGCACGCGCGGGTGTCTTTGATTTCTACGTGGCCTTGTTTACGAAACTCGGTGCAGTCTTTGTGGAGAGCAATTACGGCCTTATCGTCAATCACCTCATGGTTGAAGTCGTGTCAAATCCAAAGATCGGCTCCACGAGATATGACAGACTGTTTATTCAAAAGTTGGTCGGAGCCTTACTCAGGGACCTCATCGCAACTAGGATGCTAAGCGAGCAAGGTCAAATCTCCGCCATCCAAGAGCTTTCGTCTTCCTATGCGAAGCGATGGCCGGCTCTCATGCCTGGGCAAACAGCTCCGAATCCTATTGTCTTGACGATCGTTCTAAAAGAGATTGCAGAGTTGTTACAACAACTTGGGAACGCTCCTCCTCCCGTCCAGGTGATTACGGCCTGTGACGCTTCGAAGTCTTTTCGATCTAACTCGTTGTCCAGGACGCAATATCAGAGCCACTGTTGAACCTCTTGACTCACCCTAGTCATGGGGTTCGTGTAAACGCAAGTTGGACGCTCAAATGCTTCTGTTTCTCGACCCCCTTGCGTCTGCCTAGGACCATACTTTCGATTTCTGATGCGTTACACCGTGACATAGAGTCCCTACAATCCCCAGCGGCACCTTCTGATATTGATCGACGTACCCTGGGACGTGCTTATGGCTTGGCAGCGTTGGTCGCAATTATCCCGCATCGCCCTTTGTATGTCTCCTTTGACATTGCATCCAACGTCCTCGACATAGCCACGAACCTTCTCAAGCGTGCAAGTGAGCACGATGTTCAGATCGCGAGCGTCGAAGTGGAAGTCGCGTGGATACTGATCGCTTCGCTAATGCTACTTGGCCCCAATTTCGTTCGGTCACATCTTCCTCAGCTCCTGGTCCTCTGGCGAAATGCGCTCCCAAAGCCGACGAACAAAGACAACGTACCCGGTCGGAGTGCCATAGAATGGGAATTCCTTCTGCATGTTCGAGAGAGCGCGCTCGGCGCCATCCTATGTTTTCTCAACCATAACGCTCCTTTGGTGACCCTGGACGTTTCCCGAAGGGTCTCCTCCTTGTTGAGCAACGCCCTCTCCTTCACGGCGGCATTTGCGTCTCAGCCTTCGGAAGATCCGTCATCTGGTATGCAGAGCGCGTCTCTTCGCTTGAGAGAGAACTTGCTTCGTTGGAGAGTGTTTCAGTGCTTTACTGTATTAGGATCATCGACGTTGACCGAATCCGTTCAATCCAATCTATTGCAGTCCGCCATGAACGTCTTTGCAGGCCCAGAAGGTGACGTGGTTTCTGCGATGCAAGCTTCCATTGCCTCTTCTTCTGGTACCTTCACCACTGTCTGGCAAGCAGCGGATGGGTTTGGACACGGTGTGACTACGATGGACATTATAAATGACGAAGCAGAGGCACTTTCCAGCGGATTGGAATCGAGTAAATCTTTCCAAGAACAGATCGAGGACCTTACGGATCTGCTCGTGCGCGCTTTCGTTCCACACAAATGGTCTACTGACTGTTGCTTAGCTGCGTACCCCCGTACTCGGGTCATGCGAACACGATACGCTCTCCTTATGTCTGACGATACCTGCTAGTAACGATCGTACCCTCCTCGATTGCCCACCCTCCTCTTCGGCTGTTGTGGATGCTTCCATGGAACTGTTCGCGCGATTGCTCCCCATACAAGATCTGGCTGTAGTAACTCGGACCGTTACCCATCTCGTCGAATCAGTTAAGTCTCCGAAACTGGAGAAGAACTCGGGTCGCAAGGCAGCTGTCTTCATCAACTGCGTGGTAGCTATTGCTCGCGCCCTCCGTTGCGCGATGGAATTGCATTCTCGCCAAGCAAAAGAAACCCTTGGACATAATCAAGTTACTACCACTTTGGCTTCGTTGCTAAAGGTAGCCTATCGTTGCTCAATACGCGCTATTTTAACGTTTGTGGCTATAGGATGCACTAGTCGATGGGGATCCCCTTTTACGACGAGCTGGTAGCGATGCCATAGGTCGTCTAGCAAACATTTCAGGAACAGCTTTCCTGTCTAGCCAAGCAAAGGTGTTGGTGGACCATATTGTCAACAATCGGGACCCACAGGGTCGTGCTGGCTGTGCCGTGGCCTTTTCAGCCCTCTATCACCATGTTGGCGGTCTGGCTGCTGCGCCAATTTTGAAAACCACTGTCAACATCCTCATGTCGTTGAGCAATGACCCACACCCGCTTGTTCATGTCTGGTCCCTGACGGCCTTGGCAAGGGTTATCAATGCTGCCAGCTTGACTTTTGCGCCCTTCGTCTCGAGCACACTTGGCATGCTACTTAAGATATACATGTCCGATGCTCACGAGGCCGAAGGTGGGTCACTTCATAGTGCCAACATCAGCGGTGACCTCCAAGCCTTCCCTGTTGTCTGCCGTATCATCGATGCCATCATCACAATCTTGGGACCCGATGTTCAAGAGTCGACGCGAACCAGAACACTTGTTCTCGACCTTGTTCAGGAGTTCTCGCTCGAGGAGGACGAAACGATTTTGGTCGAGGCCATCAAATGCACGCAGCACCTGCTCATGTTTGCTTCAGAACACGTGGACATCCCGGAGACGGTGGGACGCTTTAGGACGTACCTTGGTTCTAGCCGACGGCAACTCCGGCTTGCCGC
The DNA here is from genome assembly GCA_038094275.1 of Tubosaeta brunneosetosa. Classification (NCBI taxonomy): domain Eukaryota; kingdom Fungi; phylum Basidiomycota; class Agaricomycetes; order Boletales; family Boletaceae; genus Tubosaeta; species Tubosaeta brunneosetosa. Next base: position 7,463 of record JBBPTV010000970.1, on the reverse strand, counting down.
CATCGACGCACTGTATCAGCTTGTTCAAAATGACGCGCTCGTGGTATCGAGGATTGGTGGCGATCGGCTAGTAGAGGACCTCTTTGCCATGTTGGATGGCGATCCAAGCATCGAAGGTGTCCGGAACGTCATTGCAAGTTGGCTCGCTCAGACTGCCATTCATAATCCCTCCGCTTGGATCGACCTGTGCCAAAGGATCATGCTGAGAACCAATGCCACGCAAAAGGTCGTCAATAGTGCTGGAAACATTGATGACGAGGGTCAATCTTTGAACGCGGCGATGCCTGTGGACAGCTCTGACCAAGACCGGTCGTCGTCCGTTGCCATGTCTCGGTGGAGAACACAGTTGTTTGCGTTGCATTGTCTGCATGAGATTTGTACCATTGTTGATCAGTCGGGGAGGCAAGAGCATTTTGATATTCCGTATGCGCGCGGCCGGGGCTTCCCTGTCCAAGGTCTCCTCGTCTCTCGCGTCCCAGATTTGATCAAAATGGCGTTCACTGCGTCGGCAGCATATGTCACGGAGATTCGCCTAGAAGGGTTGGTTGTTCTGCGTGATATTATTCAGGTACAGTTGTGTCACATCCGTACCGTGTTCGCTAATGGCCGCCCAGGTCTTTTCCAAGTCACCTGATCCAGATTATCCTGAAGCGTTGCTGCTCGAGCAACATCAGGCACCAATTACTGCTGCTCTTACACCTGCGTTTGCTGCCGACTCTACCCCAGAGATTATGTCATCTGCGATCGATGCTTGCGCTGTATTTGTGGGTTGTGGTGTCGTCAAGGATGTGAGTAGGATGGGTCGGATACTCAAGCAATTAACAAGCGCCCTCAAAGAGGTGGATGGTGAGCAAAATGTGCCCTTATGCCAGGGTGGTCTGACGGTCAGAGTCTAGATTCTGGTAACCTAAAGTTGGGGGCCTTGGGTGAACTCAGCCCAAATGCGTCCGCAATGCTGACCGTATCTATTCTTACTGCATGGGCTCGGTTGGAAATCGCTTCCGCAGAGCAGGCCTACTTGCTCGATGTCATCAAACCGTACAGGGATGTTCTTGCTTCGCAGTGGATTGCATGTTTACGCGACTATGCTACCATTCGTGCGGACTCGGAGTTTGTCCACGACCTGTCAATTGTTTCTGTGGACCCCTCATATGCAAATCTTGGAAGGGTGGTTCTTCTGCCAGTAGGTTGATGGATGCCACTGTGTGAACATGTCTGACCCGGACCTAGTATTACACCGACGCTTGGGCCACCATTCTCCAAGCAATTGCAAACGCGATGGAACACAGTGGACAACATGTTTCGACTGCGATCCTTGGTGGTCAAAGTGAAACTCAACCCCAGACAAACGGCCTTGGCCTCCCTCGCACCGAACCAGCCCCCCTGTTCTTTGTCATCTTTGGTCTCATCTACGAGGCTCTGGCGGCCTCATCCCCACAGTCGTCTACAACTCCTAGTTTGCGTGGCGCTACCGTTACAGCGTCCCTCAGGGCCTTAAAATGCCTAATTGACCCGCGTTATTCGGGGAAAGCACTTTTAGAGCCCACGGTCTTCAAGGAATTCATCAGCTTGTGTTACCGGATGGCGATGGTAGAAAGCGCAGCGACGCTCGTGCACCTGCTAGAGGTCATTACGGTATTTGCCAACCATTTTGGGCATTTAGGAATTAACAGCGTCGTTACCCCGTGAGTTATCGAGAAGACCGTTGAGCACGCTTGCACTCACCTCCTTGACAGTAATGAAGGACTATCCCCGAATTCCGTTCGTGCTCATTGCTTGAAGATTTGTGCGTATGTTTTGCGCCACGTTCGACATCACCAGGGCGCCCCGGCTATTTGTGAGGAAAGGTTCATTGTCTAGGTTTACTGTCTAATAGTGCATCCGCCCAGCCGGTACTATTCAGGAACTCGCCAAGGCAGTGAGTAGCGCGTTGGCCGCTTTCCAGCTCGTCGCATCCGCCACAGAGGGTAACGCCCTGGAGGATATAAGGGGCGTGGGGTGCATGCTGTATGCAGGTAAGGAAATCAGGGGTTCCTTTTCTCTCTCTAAATCCAACATATTTTCAGAGCTTCTCAAAGACGAAACGTTGGATATTGACCTGATAACCCCGACTCTGCCCGCATTCAAGTTCTTGGTGTCGGTTGATCCTCATCCAAGAGCCTATGATCGTTATGAAAGTCTCATGCATGGTACCCTGTCGTCGTGTCTCCTCAATGTTGACGAAATGCGGTCAGTCTTGTTGCGATTGGATCTTCTTATGCCCTGAAGATCTTTGCAGCGGCAGGGAAGGACTTATTTCGTCTAGAAAAGTCAAGTCTAACCTCTTGGCCGCCGTCCTAATCTTGACTAGTCTACCTCCGAAAGTCAAAGTTGCACGTGGAGTGATAGAGCACTTGTGCTTTGTGATTTCGCAGAAGCTAGAAGAGAATGATGACGTAAGTTCACCAGGTTCGACGATCATTATGACCTTTTGAAATGAGAGACAGGTGGCCATTGTTGCTGTTCATTGCGCGAAAACGCTCACTGTCGCTGCCTCGACCAACGACCTGCTTCGCGCTTGCGCACGACTCCTACTACCTGGATTGATTCACTTCGTTGCCAGAATTTCAGTTCGGTTAGATGACGGCTCGTTGTCAGAGACGAATAATGTGTCCATTGAGGAAGTCTGGAAGGCATTCTCTGCTCTCATTACCCTAACGACCGCGGATCAACGTAATGCTTTCGAATTTACTTGTATTGATTCGGACTGACGACTAGAACTACAGGGACTCGTGTTCTGAGCGTCGTCTTGCCTACCATCACACTCTTGCTTCGTCCTTCTCAAACACCACTACCTAGTGCACACTCGAGCGCTGTGACACAGCTGCTCGCTTTTGCGACATCATCCCCGGTCAACTTCAAGGAGGCGACTGCGCAATTCGAGCCCCAGGTACGAGAAACGCTCGAGCTCTCCATCCGAAAAGCAGTAGAAGGACCATCGACTGCGAATCAGACGGCGTCGCGTCCACAGATCTCCCTAAGGACTTTTTGAGCGATATATACCCTTTTCCTGTTCCCAGACTTGAAATATAACTGACTGTGATGCTTGAACAAACATGAGCAGGATGCAAGATTCTCTGACCAGCTCACAGTCCGGAGTACGCGGGCTGGCAAACGGAGAGGTTTAAAATTGGACGAAGACAGGGGCAGTTCAATGTGGTGCCACCTCAAACAGATCCGCTCGAGTCCTTCCTTCCTTACCGTGGAGCGCGACATGCTATTAAATAACGTCCCTGTGTGCTCTACAAATTTTGGTGGTCAAATAGCGCAGGGACCCGATGACACGTCCCAGACAAGAAGGGAACGAACACGGATGGCTTCAATCGAAATCAGACAATGTGAGCCCACACGGGACTCCGCTAATCCCACGAGGCATCACCAGGGTTCCGCCACTGAGGCAGGGGCCACTCCTGTTGACTGGCGGAACGTGACTGACCCCATTAAGGCCATACAGGATCTCTCGAATTTGGAAGCTACCAGAGCTGTGAAGGTCTCATTTGCCAGAACGAGGTCCGTGGTCCTCACGGTGGTGCCACTCAGCCTTGGAACGGCGTACGTTATCAATTTGATATCTTTACTTTACCACTGATCCCTTGTACTGTTGGCTTAAATTCCGGATAGGATATACGGCAGTGGAACTTGACACGACGCCACCCCTCGATCTCCGCACAACAATTGCATCATGGAATTAAGGCATTGTCATTGTCCGTAGACACACAGCAGAGCAATTTTAAGGGCCGTAAAAACCCGTCGGCGAACCAATCCACTCCCTAGTCTAAAGGGAACGGTCTCAGAGGTAGTACACCGTCGACCTCTTGGTGCCCTGACCCCACCTCATGGAACCGTGTTACTTTGAATTAGGCTCCTTGACACGACCTCTACTTCGATACGACACTTATCATCATGGCTGCCAATCAATGTAAGCGCATTCACGCCATCACCTGCAGTTCATTTCTGATATCTCTCTCAGCCCCCGCTGAGGGATCAAATGACAAAAGCTTTCTTGACGGGATCAACGAGCATTTGGCCCTGAATAAGGTGCCAACTATCAAGGGGGATTCACAGTTTCCAACCAAGCTCGTGCTCCGTGGCGATGGCGGCAAAATCTACGCTAAATTCCACCCTGAGATGTGGCTTCTATCTCCCGTCGTTGGCACAGTCCAACCACTATCCAGCTTTGGCGAGGGCGCATCTACCCTGATCGGTTCCGGTGAATTCAAAAACAACTTTTCAGTACCGTTGAGGATATCTGGTATCTATCAGCTTCAGGTTGGAACTACGATAGCGAGGCTGTTCGACGGAGAAGAGCAAATTTGGTTTGGGAGGGGTACGCAGACAGGTCTTGATGGGGTCGTTGATATCAAGTTCACCCCCAAGTTGTTAGTCTGATGACCCAAGTTGTGAAGATGAACCAGTATATTGACACAGCAACATACTAGGAAACTTGTACCCATGCTCGACAACAACTGAAAGGTGAATCAATTTCCTTGCCATAATTGCCCTCACTTCCATGCTAAATTTAAGTGCCCCTCTGGATTGGGTTCAAGTACAGTGAACACTACGGCGACGATCAGGCGATTCGAATTTGCTGGAGAAGCTACGGAAAGATGGAAGATGGAGATGGAGAAAGTTTACCACCCGCTGTAGGTCGTCGATGAGCTAACTTCAAGGCGTATATAGTAACCGCGCTCCTTTCTGACGCGTCGGTGGGACTCTTGTAGAACTATCGGGGTCGGGGACAATCCCGTATGGATAGAAGTCCTTGAAGGGCAATGCAACGATTGCAAGGATGCCCATGGTAACTCCTGCTTGATAGCTGCTGTGTGTGTGTGCATTGTACACCAAGAAAACTTCAGTGTAGGAAGAGTGTAGGAGAATCAGACTCGGTGTCGAAAATGGATATTTAAAAGTCGAACAGTGACGAAATCATTTGTGTAGCCGTGCAGCGGATTGATCATGTCCCATTCACGCGCCAGCGACGATAATATCCGTCTACGTCACCGAAGCGCTAAAGCCCAACGACCAACAAAAACGATAGCATGCACTCTCACCTAGCGGAGGTTTTTTTTGGGGGGTAATATCACGGAATCGTCTGTTATTATGAGAGATACGCTTGGACACCAAAAAAGAATGACAAACCCCTGACTCTGCGTTGTTATACAATAAATTGTGCATTCACATCATTCCATGACTTTCGGTTCAACGGAGTCTCTACATCGAACGCGCTCGACATATTGTAGAGATCTGGGAAATGTCGATGAAGAAAGTCTCCCACCAACTGCGGGGTTATTGATGGGAAATGCGGAAGAGTGTATCGCTATCAAGGTAGGGACATCCGCGTTCCTTCTCGGTGCACCTGTTGGAACTACTCTCGCATCCACAGGTAGGGAAAGTAACTCGAGGTGAGGACAGCATTCGCTGAGCAACGTCAACTCTTTGAGCATAATGTACTTTCCAGATCGCGATGGACATCCACGCAGACTCGGAGAGCCTTTCAGCGCCAGGTTATAGAGACAGGGACAGTGACACGCCAATGATACCAACCCGTCGTCATTAATTAAAAAAAATGATTTCCAAGGGAGATAGATAAGCTCTCGAGGTGAGATAGGCGAATGAGGGGATGAAGCACGTCGTAGGAGACGGAAGCGCTGGGGGAGGGCTGGGACACATCAGATGCCAATTGGAAAGCCAGGGATTGAAGAGAACGTATATGCTGTTGCGAAACCAATGCGGTAGCGAGTGCGAAAAAATCAGGAATGGTAGGATGGGAGCGGAAACTGAGCTCAAGTGAGCCTGGCTCACATTTCGCAGGAGACTTGCGACTACTTGGAGATCCCAAACTGTCAGCGATGACCCCGTAACGGAGTAGTGTCAAGTGGGAGACGAATTTGGCGTAAACGTGAGTGGTCCAGGTCGAGGAACAGTCTTAATTTTCTGAACTTGGGAGATATGATTATGTGTTTCAAGGCAGCATCATCTATGGGGATAGGAAGCAAGAGACGTCCGAGGTGATCGTAGAGAGGGGCGAGGAATGAAAGACACGCAAATCCTGTTCGATCGAGATGCTAAGCGACTTCAAGTTCAAGCGGAGGAAAATGGGAGACAGTGTGTTGGATTCTGCATCACCCATATCGCCTACAAGAAACAAGGAAGTGAGCAAGCTTTGGTGACAAACAGCAAAGTGGGGCAACCAAACGAGGATTGCCAATAGAGTTTTCTTGGACCGGGGAATAGCAACGGCTGAGCTGACGGCTTCTAACATGGTGAGAGAAACTTTGTCGACCAGGCGAAATGTGAGTTCCCCGATGACTGTTCGATCACCTAGAGCAACTAAAGTGAGCGGTGTCATCGGTCATCCTGGGCAGAAGACCAAGCGAAACATGTATTTCGTCGAAGATGCCGCGGTACTGCTGCACAACACCCAAAGGAGTCAAAGACGGTTGGTTGTGGCACTGAGAGCGGTCTGAGACTCGGGTAGGACATGTTTGAGCCAAGGCAGCCAACGCCCGGCGTATCTCCGAGTCCGGCTTGTCCAGTACGTCCTTGTGGCATCGAGACAGTGGTCATGCTTCAAGTCTAGTTGCAACAAGAGATTTCGTGTTGCACTCGGCCCCGCGGATGGCATGATGCGGCGAGACTCTGGTCCGACTTCCGACTCGGGCTTACACGTTGTGATCCCATCTTATATCATTTCCCAGTAGCCATGGATTCCACCTTCTTGGCCGCACAGGTCTTATTAAATGAGCCTTGTAGTATCTTCACTCTGAGCCTTTCCGTTGCTGTTTCAATCCCAACAGACTCTTTGGTGACTGACAAGCCATATAGTAGGTGCACATAGTGTTTGGTGTACCGTATTTCGGTCTTTGTAACATCACTGGTGCGTCCGAGTAGTTTCGTTGTGATGCACTGCCATAAGTTGATCCGAAACTAAGCGGCACCGTCAGCGCTGAACACCAGGTTCCCGGTCTATTCGGGGTATGGCATTTGGAAAAATCTGTGCGTGGTGGTTATGAGCAACCGAACCCTTCCAACTCATGTGAATCTTCAGTCGTCCATGTCTTCCAGGTACTATATATGAACAGTACACCGGGGTTTAGGTACTGAATGTGGAAAACTTCGACAGACGGGGATCCATTGCTGACATAGAACATGTGCCGGTACTAGATGACCCCAGAGCTTGGGGTAATGGTCGGAAGGTGTGCCATCACGTTTCATGTTTTTCCGGCTCATGACCTAGCATGCTAGACGCTCACTCTGGCGATCGTATCTTCGGCCTCCATGATCGCTACCATTGCAGTCAGTGTCCAGAATCGTGAGTGCTCTCGCTCCGAAAGTACACCTATATGTATACGCTGATCCGTAGCGGCAAATGCGCAGATCGAGCAAGATTTACATGCTTCCAGTTCGGATGTCAGTTGGAGCAT